>JANRGV010000051.1:2217876-2242292 GCA_024734035.1 Alethe castanea
AGTGGAACACTGATTTTCATGCTTTCTAATTTGGAAATAAAACATTTGATTTCATGCTCTTCCTATATACACATATATCTTTCAACGGAGAACTAAAAAATATAAAGGAATAAAGATATTTTTATTCTTTCAGTAAAAAAATTCTTCAGAATAGTCACATTCCTGGCAACTGCTTAATTTTTATGAAGAGCTCCTATTTTTAAAATGGAAAACTAATTGTTTTTTCAGAAGATATTCAACCAGCTCTTCTACCAGACACAAATTCAATATTTTGAGAAAACAAATATTCTTCTGAAAGGTAAACTATAACAGTGAGATGCTGAAGTAATTGGAGGCATGTGGGCACTTTGTTTCCTCCAGCATTTAAAAACCAAACCATGCTTTTATCTGTACTTTTCCTGGATGTAGCAATGTTTTCACATAGCTTTAATTTCCTTGTACTACTATGAGAATTATCCTCCTGTAGCTTAATTTATGGCAATATTTATGGTGCACACACTTGCATATCCTACAGAAAATCAATATAGTCATGCCATGAGACTGTATCATAATAGATTTCATAGATTACTACCATTTAATATCACAACATTTTTCTTTACTGCTGTCAGGTTTTTTTCCCCTCTATGGTATAGAAGGGGAAAACTAAAAAAGGAAATAATTACTAACCAGAAGAGTTATGGATTGAAGTCAACTTTGGGAAAGAAGTGAGGTATTTTGATCTGTAAAAGATAGGTGAATTTCAATCACTTGAATTGACCTGACAGGCTGTTGAAATTAATGACTCCATGAAAACATTTCAGGCTGTTAAAATGAATGCTTAGATTAGGGAGTGTGAATCTGAATATTTTTTTACAACCAAGGTGTTATTTAAAAAGACAAGGAGTCAAATTCAGCTCTTTTGATTTCAGAAAGAAATTTGCTTACATCTGAATTTGACATTGCACTGAAATCTGTGGGTGGACTGAAAAGCGATTTTTTTTCTTTTACAGACATAAATGGAAATTGTTGGTTGTGTTTCCAACTCCTTTTTTAGATGTAATTTCTAATATATTTATTTTAGATACAACCCACATAAAATGTGCACAGTTGCTGCTTTTTACGTGCAGCCACTGTATGGACAGAGACAAAAAGGCAACAAAACAGATAAATGTTCTGCATCCAAAGAGCTGTTTTTGCTGGAGCACTAGAGCACAACCATCTTTTCCCAGTGCCATCTAGAGGAGGCACTTTTTCATTTTTCCCAGCCTTTCTAAGGGCAGGGAACACCCAGGAGAAGCTGGAGTGGTTCTCTCTCCACCTTCTGCCAGCCCTGGGATTTGAGGCACCTCCCTGCTCGCAGGGGCACTCCCTGATGTTTTGATGTTTTGGTGGTTTCGTGATTGCCACCAATTTCCAGCAGCCAAAACATGAATTTGTCATAACTCCGAGCCCGTGACAAACTGATTGAAATAAATCGGCCGTGACCACTTAGGGCCAATTGTGACGCTGGGAAAAGGGGTAATGGAACATCCTAATTAGGGGCTCACCTGAAATTTTTGCACAGACTGGGGCCTGCTGGGCTGCTTAAGTAAGCATTTGCACGCTAACTAGGGATATTTGATCCACCTCAGTGTCAGGAGCTTCCATAAGTTTAAAAATTCAGGAGGCGGGGAGTCTCGGCTGGGCTGCGGTCGCAGTTTGGTTCGGGTTTTATTATCAGCAGTGGCTCTGTAATAAGCAGGAGCTGTCCTCTCGGATTAGCTCTGCCTCAGCTGCTGCCCACTCTGCGGCCCCCTCCTCCCCTGCCTCTTGCTGGAAATGGAAGAGGCCATCTGCAGGTTTTAACTTGCTTTTCAGGCTCGGATTCTGGGATGGAAAAAAGGCAATTTACGTGCTTGTCTTCCCGCAAAATGATCTTGCTTTCAGACCTGGAAAAAATCCTTCTCTGCCCTCCTGCCCTTTGTTTTTTACTCTGCTCATCCTGCGTGCTCTTAAATGGCTGGATTGCAGAATGGCACATGTGGAACTAGTAAGACAAACATGAAATTTAGCCTAATGATTGGGCTTTTCTCAGTTGAGAACCAGTGGGATTTATCTCCTCTATAAATAGCAGAGTGCATTGTAATGATAAAGCTCTTCAAGATACAAACACAATCATTAAACAGCTGCACATCCTTGTTTGTTCTGCAGGAATTGAACTTGATGTGCTCCTTCATCTCCCTTACAATTTAGTGGCTTATGTTGATGGACATGAACTGTATAAAATATTTAAATATAATAATGACAAGGCACTGCCTTTGTTTGGGTGCTTTCTACGACACTAATTAATTATCACAATGATTAATCTTTGGTGAACTCTCCTTGGTAGAGTCTGGAGCTTATTATTAATTGTTATTATTGGCCTCTTGTTATGAGTGTTGTGAGCTTGTTGCATTGCTCAGAGAGTCCACAAAAATTCTGGGAATGCTCAAATAGAGACTGACAAAAACCCCTTCTGTTTCAACAGAAGGGAGATTTTAAAGTTCCCTGAGATCCCCATCCCGTGGCATGAGAGGACATTTAAGTCATTGAAGCAATGAACTCTTTCCAAACTGATTGAAACAATGAATCTGCCAGGGAAAATGAAATTTGGGAACAAATTTATCCATGAGAAAATTCTAGTTTGAAGTGATATCTGGACATTTGATGCATTTGATGATTTGCAATGAAACTTAACTTGCATTAGGAATTCTTATGGCAAAGAAAGAAGGTGACAGAACAGCTTGCTTTAGCTCAGGTGAGAGATCATAAGGATTGATTTTAATTTTTACTTTTTCACATGAGTGCAGTCCAAGTAAAAAACATCTCCTTTAGATCCTGAGGCTTGTGATGAATGCAAAGTTGTAAACTTCCAATATATTTTTTTAATCTTTAAAGCCAGTGTTTATAAAAAGAAAGATGGAATATAAATGTGGTGACATTATTTTTTTGGTAGGAAATAATTAATATTTGCCTTTTATTCAGTACAAAAAAATGCAATTTATACACCCTAGCCCATTTATTATGTGAATCGTTTGATCTTTTTAAGGGAAAAAAACTCCCAAACTCTTAATAATAAATTTAGGGCAACTGCAAGGTCACAGTGATTTCAGTAAATCACATTTTATTCCTGGATAGCATAATGGACAGTCTCAAATGCAAATCTATAATCATTGTAGATAATTCAAAAAACTAAGCATTGAGTCATAATTTGGAGGACACAAAAGTACTCAAAACCTAGACTTGTATAATTTACCTTTTAAAATCCAAATATTTTAAGCCCTAATTATCTCTCTACTGTTTAAAGTTCAGGCCTTGGTGTATGGCTCACCAAAATATTTAAGAAATGTGAAAATAGAAGGAAGAAATTGAGATCTTCTTTACAATATTACATAATCTAAACATTTTTCTACAGATATAGTTCTTCCTGCTGTTCTTACTGAGAATAATAACATCTCTTGAAAGCTGGGTTGGAGATGCCAAAACAGGAAAACAACTTGGGTTTGAGGAAATAGTAAAAGGTATATTAAATGCTTTTAAAAAAGCCACAAAACAAAGTAAATTGCCCTGGAAGTTGATCTATTGCTCATGTATATTATGGCAGTTTAAAGAATGAAAAGTCAAGAGCCCCTTAATACACTGTGATAGCTTTGACTTGGCTTGATGCAATTATTGGTGTTCTGAAATGTATTTGCTTTCAGGATACCCCGTGCAGCAGGCTGGAGAGCCATCAGTCATTCATTCCCACACTGATGCTCTGCTCTGACTTTGTTCCTGTGGCTTCTGGACCCACTTGGAATGATCTGGAGGCTGATAAAAACCTTTTCCGTTCATTTGGATTTTGTTCTTGTAGCCCACCCCTTTTTTTTTTAAAATCAAAAATACATAACATGGAAAATTGATGCTGTAGTCTCTGAACTAATAGCAGATGCTTTGTTTAATTTCCAAATTAGGCAGTATTTTTTTTTGTTATATTGCATGTGCTAATGGTGTTTGAGGCTGGGAGTTTATTTGGAAAAGCAAGGCAAATAATGTAGAGTGCCATGCCTGCCTTGCTGAACTCTCCCTGGTTTACTGCATTATTAAATATTGCATAAATTATTCAATGTCCTTTATATCAAACAAATATATTTTTGCAAGCAGGATTGTGTGAACAAACGGGTGTTGAGCAAAACCCCCACACAGAAATGAAATGGTGCTTCTTTTTCATTCCCTGTAAAGAACCAATGCTCTCCTCCTCCTTTTATTATTATTTTTTTGTTGTTTGTTTTTTTAATATCACACAGTGGAAAGAAAAAATAGTGACAATTATGTGAGCTGCTCACTTTTTGTGTGATATTAAAATATTCGCTTTCTGAGGCAGCCAGAATGTGACATTCAGTGTAAAGGGAAAGGTAAATGCAGCACACGGTCTGGGCTGCCCTCAGTGGCAGCAGAGCTGATCTCACACTGCTGCTTTTGGTGTTCTGGAAGTCACTTAGGAGTGAAGCCTGATGGAATGGCAGCAAAATCTGCTGCAGAGGAGAGAAGGTGTGCTGGGAGGAGCGGGTAACACCACACTATGTGCAGCCTTGGCCATGGATTCAACCACAAGCATCTAAAAGACCTTTTTATTTTTTCTTTTTTTTTTTTTTTTTAATTTTGCTTTTTAGTCTCTTTGGGAAGGGCACCTCAGGCACCTTCCTCATGTGAAAAGACCTGTTATATGCAGGAAGATGACAATCTTAGGGTGTTATTTGCATGTGCAAAAATACCAGCTGGTCCAGGCCCCCCAAAAGAGGCTGTTGGGGAGGCATATGGAGATGGGGGTGGAGGGCAGGAAAAAGCCACGGTATGGAGAAAAAAAAAAAAAAAAAGCTTTTAATGCACAGGCAAGGGAGGGGGAAGGGTTTTCTGGTTTGTTTTGCTTTATTTAAACAAAGGGGAAGGTTCCCTGTACAAGCACTTGTTCTGAGTGTTGCGTGGTCAGATTAGCCATGCTGCTCTGAGCAGTTTAAGGAGGTCTGGGAACTCAGAATTGCCTTCCTCTGCCCCCCACCCACAGCAGCAGCCAGGAGCTGAACCAAATAGCAGAGAAGTGTGGAGCCAGGCAGGAATAAAGGGCCCTAATTGTAGAATGAGGAGGTGGGAGTGCATGGCTGAGGTTTGTGCATCTTTCACTTTGGAATAACTGGAAATGTGGAGGAAGGGAGAACTGGGCTGGAGAGCCAGAGGTCAGGGAGAAGGGAGGCTCCAGCTCCATCCCTCGGTTTTGTTCTTCAGTTTCTCACAAATAAAGGGGGCAATGGAGGGAACTCCCATGCCTGATCTGTGGAGAGCTGGGGAGGAAGCAAGGATTTATTGAGTGTCTCTTTCTGCCACTTAATTTTGTTTGTGTTACAAAGGGCAAACCTCTGAGTTGTGGAAAGCAGCTCACAGATCCGCTGCTCGCTACAGAGACAATCTGATTTTCATTTTAGTTTGGTTTTTTGGGTGGGGGGGATTTGCCTTAAGCACATCCCTGTTTCTTTGTGTGTGTATCCATTTTGCTGTGGCTTTTTCTTGCACTCAGTTTGTTTTTGGTCTGTGCAAACACGTGGGGTGAGTTCTGCCACTTGGCCTCAGCCTGCCCTGCCCTGCACGCGATATTACAGAAACCTTGGAGAGCAACATCTCTTTTAGGGGTGCCCAAAGGTGCAAACGAAGTGGAATTGACACATCAGAGGCTGCTCCTGCATCCACAGTTTTTCCAATTGCACCTTGGAAAAATAAACCCTCGGGTGCCACGCGCTGTTTGATTTCTGAGCGGGGGGCTCGCTGGAGCTGCTGTTATCAACAAAGTCAGGCTGTACAAAGGGAAGTGTTTATAATTATTTACTCTGCTGCAGCAGCATCCACAGGGTGTGAGCAGGAAGGGGCACCCTCTCTGCTTCGAGTCGTGTAAACAGAGGAAATCATACTTCTGGCTACTGGGAAGTTTATAGCCTTAAACCCTGTTTTTTTTTGTAAATCTAAGCAGTAATCAGCCTTTTCTCCAGCAGAGCATTTTTCTTTTCATGAGAACTTGAATACTTGCATTGCATCAGTCAGTTAAGTTTTAAAATATTGGGTTCCTCTTTGTGGGATACAAGATAATGTGGAACAGTAAAGGAAGGGATCAGGGGCAGGATTTTAAAATCTCATTAAAAGATGCTGCTTAGGAGCTTAATGATGTTTCATTTTCATGGACATTGTTCGACATGTAAAAAATTAAATAGTTTGTGTTAATAATTTCTAACTGGACTTCCACTGTGTGAAAGGTACTCAGAGAATTATTTTGTTTGTGTGTTTCACTGCTCTGAAATCACTCTTGCTCTGGTCCTAAAGTTCCCTCTGTTCCTGATGATCTCCAGTAGAACCTTATTTGATATCTAAGAGGAAGATAATAATATTAAAGGCTACATAGAGGAGTAGCTTATTTTATTTTATTTTATTTTATTTTATTTTATTTTATTTTATTTTATTTTATTTTATTTTATTTTCTGAAGTCTACTTTTTCTGGACAATTGACACTGCAAGTTGTAATTATTTTCTTTTTAGCTATACAAAACCTAAAGTTTTTTTTCCTTTATGGATTAACTACCACAATTACTTTATAATATTCTCATAGATTATACTTATTTCAAATAATACACTGGTTTAGGACTATATTTTAAAATATGTATTCAGGATATATTATAAAAATTCTAGTATCTAGTATTTATTGTTATTGAGCAATGCTGCAGAATTTTATTTTTTTTTAAATCTCACTGGGTACACTTTTAATATTGAAGGGTTACTATAGGTTTCCTTTCTAAATACACTATGTTCAATTTCCATAATAACAATTAATATTTCCTCTCTTTTGCATTTTTTCTTTTATTTTTATCTTAAACCTGTGCATTTGCTAGAATTTGTTATTTGAGAGTGTGAAAGTTCAGTGCCTGATTGTTTTCCCTGTGTTTTAGAAGGAAAAATATCTATCCTAAATGAGATTGTATCTCATGTGGGGAGTTTTGTGTTATACAACAAGAAGGAAAGAAGGATTCTTAAAATTATAAACTACTGATACAGAATCTGGTTCTCCAAATATTGTTTGGTTTGGATAGTGATGAGAATATGGGAAAATACATTAGAAATGAATGTGTCTTTATCATATAGCACATTTATTTTAATAATTTTTACTCTTCCTTGTTGCTGTTTATTATTTAATATATAACCTCTCTTTTTTCATATTCTGCCATACTTTGTTTTGTACAAATTCAGTACATTTTAAATTTGTCCCGAAGACCAAGGGGGAATAAGAAATTATCTTCAGGAATTTGTTATAATTACATTATATCCACATGAGCACCAAAAGAATTTAGCATGATTAATGCTATTATAAGGCATAGAAGGGTCAGGAACAACAGTTTGCTCCTGTTCTAAAAAGAATTAAGCACTTGCACAAGAAGAAATACGAGAATTCAAAATAATTTTTATATAGATGTAGCTGAGAAAATAGAAATAGTAACTGTTTTATTAAATACTTGTGAGAAACTTAATGGAAAATACTGACAAGTGTGACTTGGTTTTGTTGTGGATGTAAACTGATTAGTGGAATAAACTTGCAGAGAATTAAAGGAAGCATTTTCTTCTCTGTTTTTAACATTAATTTAAGTGACTCAATGTTTACTGCACTTTATTATATCAGAACTAATCTATCATCCCACAATAAAATAATGCTACTTGTGTTTCAAATAATGTATTTTTTTGTAATCTCCTGGATTTCTCCTGGCTCTGGGAATGTGGAATGGATTCCATTGCTACCCGTTTTTAAAGCCTTTGTATGCAAATAGAGGGATGATTGATACTAAAACAAAATCTTGTGTTAGAAAACCCCCAAACAGCAGCAATCTCACAAAAATTATGTGCAGCACTGCCAAGCTGCCATGCAAGCCACAGCAGGATTTAGGACAATGTGAAAAAACTTGCAATTTTTCTTGTGGAATTCTGGTTCTAGCCCTAATTTTTACTCCTCTAAGAAAGGTTGCCAAGGTCAAAGCTATGTTAAGCACTGGTCTGAGTATTCTCTTGATGTGTTAGTCTTGATTAGGAGCAGCACATTGGGATAATTTGTTTTAGTAGGGTTTGGAGTTTGTCCCCCGGTGTGTTTCTAATGCAGCTTTGCGTGCAAATGTTGAAGGGAAATAAATATTTTTCTGTGATGCTGTGGAAGGAAATATCTTGCATGGCTTTGGCTGCCCATAAATCCATGGGCTCTGTAATTATCATAAAGATTTTGTTTATTTGTGGGATTTATATTTTTAATAGACAGAATTTTGAAATAGGTATTTATTTAACGCACTGAAGTAGGTTCATTCTTTCTTTCCCCCTTGGTTGGGGAGGGCAGGTAGAGGAGGAGCAAATTCCATTATATTTAACTATTCACTTAAGTGTGATTTCATCTAATTGCTGGGGTGATTAGTATACCTGGCTTTTATAACACCATAAAATGAAATATTGTGACTGAGACTGTATTTTTAACTCTGCTTTATTCGTTTCACTAACAATTAGAAGCTGAGTTCTTTGTAGCTCATTTAGCTTTACTGCTAGCTAAGGAGCTGAGGGGAATCTGCTCTGTAGTAGCTGTGAAACATAGCTAGAATTATTTCCTTGTGTGATGGGAAATCTCTTTACAAGCCATTTTTAGTTAATGGTAGCCAAACCACTGTGAAAATCATGAATTGAATTTTGCTATCTTTGTGATTAAGCATAACCTTGTTTATGTTTTATGCTAATATTTCTTTTTTAATTTGTATAATCTTGATGCTGTTTGCTGATGATATTTGATTCCCCCTATTGTCTAACAGCTCTTGTATTTACACTAGCAGTTTTCTCCATCACAACATAATGTTAAAAACTCCTTCCTTTTTTAGAAAATTAAGTATCTGGCATGGACATGGCAGGGTCTAGGGGACAGGTGGGATTTGACCTGGGATTCCAGGGCATGGGGAGAAGAGAAGGGAAGCTGGGAATATTGTTTTGGAGCTGGGAGAGCACTCAGTGATGTTTTTAACCTGCTCCCTAGAGAAATCCAGCAGGAGAAAGTCGTCTTTTGATACTCATTGCTTAGCAAATTACCTGCATGCACGAGCATATTTCTGGTTGTGCAGGTGGAAGCCAGGCTGAATTTGTTGTATTTCTTAGGAGGTGCTCCCAGAGGCTGTGCAGGGAGGTTGCTGCTGGAATGGTGCAGGAGAGTGCTGCTTTTCCTACATTTCAAACTGTTATCCAGCCCAGTGTGCTGAACTCTGAATGATTGTGTGAATTTGGGAAATACTGCTTTCTATTCCATGCAATTTGCAGAGTGTATCTCCTTCTGACAACATCCTTGGGTTTTATATTTAAGTGGGGAATTTATTTCTTTACAAGTTTCGTTGCCTGGATGTTACAATAATTTGCAGTATATGCATTAAATGAGTTTTGTCTGGCAATTTGAAAAGCATTGGTTTAATATAGAAGAGCCAAATAATTATGATTTTCCCTTTTCTAGGTGCAGTCAGAGGAGATGAGCATGTACCTGATGGTCTTTGCAAGTCAACTGCTCATTAAATAAATATGACCACAAATCATATATCAACTTTGCTTGGGTGTCCCTCACCCTTTAATTTATTAAATTTCTGCTTGCAGCAGAGCAGCTCGAAGTTTTCTGAGGCTGGGGTGGGGGGCTTTGCTGTCTGATCCTCCACACCTCCAGTTTGGATGGTGCATTTACCTACGTGCTGCTGCGTGCCTCCAGCTCCTGCATATTTAAAGGCTGGGTATTCAGGGATTATCTGTCGTGCTTTTCCTTTCTGCTCTGATCACGCAACCAGAGCAGAGCAACCCACACAGCGAGACAAGGCTGGGGCTCTCTTCCCCTTCTGTATATATATATTTTTTTTCTTCCCCCTTCACCAAAGCTTAGCTGTTGTCACATGTTCTGTGTTTGGGAGGGGGAAAAGTGGCCAGGATGAGTGTGCAATTTTATAAATCAGGTGCCTGTGGAATATTTGCCTCTTAACACGCACAAGGAGTTGGGCTTAAAGGCACATTGTTCCTTTTCACTCCAGGAAATTGTGGAGGCACATGAAAGTCAGAGCAGTGCTGAGAACCACTGCCAGGAGCAGGCAAAGAAAAAAAAAATCAAAACTAGAATTAACATCCAAGCAAAACCACAATTACCAAAATGACTTATGCGGCATCAGTTGATTAAAATTTTGTGTTTATATTTGACAAAATTGAAAACGACATTAATTTTCCTAGGAAAGCTGGGGAAAATGACAGTGACACCGAATGGCATCAATTAATTAGCTCTTTGCTCATTTTTTGCTCTGCTTCTTAAATTGTAGTTCCAATGAAATTAAAACTCTTATATACTTAATTAAAAATGTGCTGTACCTATTTTGTTTTACAAAACATGGTAGCTTCTCTCTTCTTCCCCCAGAGAATAGGAGCAGCTTTAGTGGTAGAATGAGAGAATAAGGGATCAGCTGAATGTCTCAGGAAACAGGAATATTCTGCTACACAACTCAAATTGGACCAAAAAAAAAGATTCCCTCTCCTGATGACTCTCTGGACCTGGTTTTCAGTTTAGATAACCTTAATTTTCTTTTTCAAACGAATATAACTGAATTGAAAGAAAAAGAAAGTGTCTTTGGTAATTTTTTTTTCTTCCCAGTGTGAAATCCTTAATCCCATTTTACATACCAGTATCATTAATGGCAGTTAATAGTATGTGTACTTTGATACAGGAGAAAACCCAGACATTTAGGGATTGGTGTCACACTCGTGGTGTTCTGTGTTGTAAATTATTTGCAGATGATGTTAATTGAGCCATCTCAGTCCACAGCTTTAATTCTGACATGAAGGTCACAAATTGAGTCATAAACCTGTGTAGTAATAATCAGCACGTACCCTTTAAAGGGTATCCCTGGCAAAACTCAGGGAAACTCACTGAAACTCAGTGTGAAATAAACAGCTGCATTTCTCAAAGCCTGATCTGAATTAACATCGACACCACAGTGTAGTTTGTAGTATTAAAAAAACCGTTTTAGTAGAAATACATACATATTTTCAAATATTAATGGATATGCTAATTTAGAGAAAGTTATTTTTATTTAATGTTTCATTTAGCAGAAAAATGTTGGATTATTATGGAATTCTCTCAGATATAATTGCTAATTTCAAAATGACACAAAAACCAAGTTTAGTGAATTAAAGAAGGGACTTTTGCTTAATTTTCCTTGGTTTACTAAAAAAATATAAAATTATAGTAATTGCAGCAAGTGATCTGTAAAGCAATGGAAGTAAATGAAGCCAATTTTGATAGTTTCCCATATGAAACTGGTTTTAATGTCACTCTCCCAGCATTGCACCCACCATGAAAATTTGAATGATGTATTTGTGGATTTAAAAGAATGAGAAATGTATATTCTACAATTCAAAATGGGAAACAAAAGAAGTAGAGGGTAATGGAAGCGATCCGTAACTCTTTCTAAATATGTTTCACTTTAGAAATACTTTGTGAGTCCCTCTCAATGTTCAAGTTGATCTAATTTCTCGTATAAAATATTTAGAGTTTTTGAGATATGAAGGGGAAAAAATGTATCTCCTAACTCAAATGATCTCATTTTATTGAATGATGGTGAATAGAATATAAGAAGTACAGGCTGAATCTGATTTCGCTTGAACAGCAAGAAGACCC
Organism: Alethe castanea; assembly: GCA_024734035.1. Taxonomy (NCBI): domain Eukaryota; kingdom Metazoa; phylum Chordata; class Aves; order Passeriformes; family Muscicapidae; genus Alethe; species Alethe castanea. The sequence continues at coordinate 2,229,599 of JANRGV010000051.1, forward strand.
AGTGCCAAGAAACATGAATTTGTGATCTTGAATTATCTGTTTTACTTAAAAGCATTTTGTAAATGCTGTGAAATCCATACAAGCAAGCATCATGGTTTAAAGAATTGTAGTTTGTAGACAAAATTTAAACTCTGAATGCAGTTCATATATACAGGAAATATGAAATGTTACTCTCTAGCCTAGCAAACATCTGTGGAGAAAAGTGTGTTTTTAATTCTGTTTTACTTGTGGAAAAACCCAAATCCTTGAATTTGCAGGGAAAAAAAAGACACAGAGTATTATCCCATTGTGGCTTTTTGCAGTGCAAGGTCAGAGAAATAAAAAGCAATGGATGACACTTTTTATTATAAAAGCATGAAAAGTGTGGTTATGTAGCACAAAGGATTTTGGCTAATCAGTAATTCTGCATGGGTTTAAATGAGATTAGGAATCCAGGCTGTGCAAGAGATTTCCAAATCCAGAGGTCAGAAAACGTGCTAATGGGATAATAGGAAGTATTCACAAAAGCTTATCTGCAGTAGAAATTAACTTCTCCTCAAAGAAATCATTCCACCAAGATTCTCTTGGCTATGTGGTTTTGACCTGTAATGTCCAAATTTTGTCAGGCTACCCAGTAACTGGGAAATAATCCAAATCTCTTGAGGAAAAATTTGAATAAATAATGAATCTGTGGAGTGATTTAAAATAGGAAATTGTTGAGATTTTTGGTGGGGATGGATATGTTTTATTTAAATCTAATTCTGTTAATTAGGACACAGTATAAAGCAGGACAAGTCTGATTCCTGTAGGGTCCTGGTGATGCAGAAATATGTGGAGAAAGAAAGTTCATCTGTTTAGCATACTGAACATTATTCTACAATATTTTTCTGGTTTTACACCATTTTGCTTAAAATTTAAAAATTATGTGTTGAAATTGCTAATTATTTCATTCCAAAGCGGCAACTTAAAAACTTCAGCTGGAATTTTGGAAAAAAAAAAATCATACATTATTTTAAATCAACCTAACAACCACTTTTTTTGTTTGTTTGTTTGTTTGTTTGCTTTTTGGTTTATTTGTTTTGTTTTCTGGTTTAGTTTGGGTTTCTTTGACAAGTTTATTAATAAGTCCTGTTAAGCATGGAATAAGTCTATAGGATTCAGGATTCCTATAGGATTCCTACAATTCCAGTCCTATTCTATAGGATTCTTACAATGTGGCACAAAAGCTGTCTGATAACCATAATAAAATGAATTTCAGAGCTATGCATGTGTGGCAATAGCTACAGCAGACAGCCAAGCATTCTCTCCCAGCCAGGGAGAAAGAGTCATGAATATCATAGAAGAGAAAAATGTCATTTTGTCACTTATTAGCTTTCACTTTTTCTGAAGATGAAATATTTAGTTTTTTAGTTAATTTTATGTATACATCTCCAGATGCCATATTAAAGGAATTTTTTTTTTCAATAAGTTGTTCTGTGAAAATTTCTGTTTCAGTTAGGAACAAAATTATTTGTGAAAAACAGTTTCCACCAGAGTGGAATATTTTTTTTTAATCGGTTTAGAACTGTTGTGGTTAAAAATCAGACCAAACAAAAGGTCTGACAGAACAAAATATCACACTCAGGATGAACACAGAAGGATAAATCCAGAATGGTGGTAGACCTGTGAGGACCAGTAATTACTCCAAGAAATGTCTGATTGTTGCTCATCTCACGTTGTCTCATGTAACCAAAAAATGGTGTTGATGGCTTTGGTTTCCTCCTGGGCAAGAAGCAGAGTTTGACACACTCCTGGGCACTTTGGGAGTAGGTGAATCCATGGGATCTCCAGGGGGTTTTGTGGGAAGAGTGTCCCCTGTTGGGAATTTGGGACAGCAGTTGTGGTAGTGGTGGGATGGAGGGGAACACAAAGGGAGATATTTCCCAGAGCAAACCTCCCTTCCCCCCAGCTTTGCCTTGGGAATGAGATGTCATTCACAGCAGAGTCTGCACCAATTGTGCTTTTATGAGCAATTAAATAATTAACAATATTGGCATCTAAATTATATTTGCTTGGCATCTGAGTTAACCCTTCCTGAGACCTCTGGGAAAATTCCACTTCTCAGAGCAGATCCCTTAGACTTGGGCAGACATTTCTGCTGCAGCTCTGTGGTGTCACATCCGTGTTTGCTTTCCTGCTGTTTCACCTGGAGATTCAGGGGTTGATTCTGCACTGAATTTAGCACTTTGATGCAATCCAGTGAGATGCTTTAACATCAAAGTCAATGACACCCTTTTTGCACTTGAAGAAAAATGTGTCCTTAAGCAAATTACTAACTATATCAGCTTCCTCACTGGCTTTTTGTTTCTTTCTTCTTGAGTAAAATCAAATTAGATTTTCCACAAGAGTCAGTATCTGTTTGAGAAATGTACTTCAGCTATTTGTTTGACTTTATTCAATACCAGAAATTTTGGGGGCTTTTGGGCTGTGGGAGGTTTGTTTGTGGTGGTTTTAATTTTTTTCCCCTATTTTTAACCAGAAAACTGGAATTGTGATGTATTTAACATACAGCAAGTGCAGCATCTCTTTGTATTTCAGTGGGCCCTCATTCATTCAGATTTTGTAATACCAAAAACCTCAGAGCTCAGGAATCAAGTGATGGTCATGTATCAGCTCACTTGCTTTTTGCATCTCTTTAACTGATGAAAGTAATGTCATCTCTGTTGTTTTCAAGGTATCTTAAACATTGAAGATAATGTTGTGATCAAATCATAGTTTGCCCCTCAATAGGAGTTTAAAGAAGAGAAATCTTTCTCTCAGCTTTCCTTGGCATTTATCTCAGCAGTGCAGGCTCTAATCAGGAAATAAACTCAGATCCAATTAGCTTTATCACCTAATTAGAGATGTATTCTTGGATTTATGCTTTACTGACCTCACTGCCATTGAAATGAAATTATTTAACTTCTGGAAAAAAAATCTCTGCAAATTCACACCTCTCCATTCATCAGAGCTCTCTTTGATGCCAGGCAACAAGTTGCTTTTTTTTTACTGCAGAAATAGCAATATTATAACCATGCTTTAGTCTACTTCAGGGATTCAGTTTTTCATTCTCTGCCTGTTTTCCTGCCTCTCAAATCCATATTTGTGGACATTTTCTCTCTTCCCTTGAATTCTGACAAATAAAAAGCACCCAGAAAGCTCAGAATACTTTGAGAAAGCACAGTTGAAACCACAGGGACCTTTGGAGAGCCTTGCCTCTATTTGAAGGCTGAATAACTGTGCAATGGTGGATTTTGTTTGGATGTTGTGGGCTTTCCCCTATCCCTCCCACATCTTTTTTTTCTTCATCTTTATCGTTATAATTATCAAATTATTTTTAAGAATAACTGGGTTTTTAGTTGTTAGGTTAATTTTGTTTCTTAAGCTGTTGCTGTCTGCTACAGAGCTCAAACTCTGGCCTTGTGTTCTAAAGCCAGGTTCCCAAGAGATATTTTTTAGGCTTGTGTCCCAAGGAAACAAAGTTTGATTTGTTGTTTTCTCAGTCCCATCCTCTCTCTCTTCTCCCCTCCCAAACTATTTTGAAATTAATTCCCCTGCTTTTAATTAACTCAAAAATGAAACGGAAGTCTCAAAGATTATCAGAGTTCAGTAAATTTCCCAAGAGATGTCCAAGGATAAGGGAAAATTCCCCAAATTATGCTTCAGTTGAAAGAGAATGGACTGAACAGAGTTCACAGGTGCTCTGATTGTTTTATCTCGGGGAGAGCTTGTATTTGTCATGGCCACCGAGGGAAAGAGGCCACAAAAAGTTGAAAAAACTTCAGAGAAAAACAACTTTGTGACTTCTGTTGGGGAAATTAAACAGCCACGCTCCAGTCCTGACCATTTTGTTCTCAGAGCTCCCTCCAGGGGATTTCAGGTTTTTGGAGGTGTTTCTTTGCTTTCATGTGTTGTGCCTGATATAAAACCCTTACTGTCTACTGGTGGGTGGGGAAAGCAACTTGAACACAGTGTGAGGATGTTCCCTCCAGAACAGGCAGCAAAGCTTTTGCATTTTAGGGGATAAAATGCTGAGTTTTTCCACTTAAAAAGGTGTTTCACTGATATCAGTCACCAAAAGGAGATAACACAGGAGATAACAGCTTAATGACTTCACATCTTCCCTTCTCCTTTAATTCCATATTCAAATTTTGTGGGTTTTTTCCTTCCAGAATTTTTCACCCTTACTAATTTCTCTATCAATTTCCTCTTTCATTTCTCTTTTATGCAAGACTTTATGACACTGGGATTTTGACTGTGGACTCACAGTATTATTTCTCCAAACATTGGTAGAAGCCTTATAGGGAACATGTTATTTGTGTGTTGGTTAGATTTCTGCGATGTCTTTTTTGTGTTTTAATTTGCTTGCTTTTTGGTTTTTTTCCCTCTGGCAGTACAAAAGTTTGTTCAAAATTTGTTGGGCTCAATTGTTTTTTACAATCTATCTGTATAGTCATCACCTCTCCTAGATGTGATGTTATTTATGTTTTAGTTGTATTGTGAGGTGTTTGCTAAAGGTTTTGTTTGTTTGTGTGTCCCTCATTATTTTGGGAGGCAAAGCAAAGGAATTAAAAAAAAAAAAAAAGCTGCGCACAATTCTTTGCTTAGAAAGTGCTTTTGGGACTTGCATCCATAATTATTCTGGAATCATGGATGCACTCCAGGGTAGATTAGCATCTGCTAGTGAGAGTTTGGGAGAATTAAACTTGTCATGATTGATTATAGAACAGTCTCTCAAATTCAGTCACATTTGACCACCATTTTTTTTGTTTGTTGTCGAAGCTGTGATTTTTAAGCTTGGATTGAGACCCAGCAGTGCCTGGCTGTTAATCCAGGCTGTCCTGCTCCCCAGGCTTGACCTCTTGCTCCTTCCCATTGTCCTCCTTTCCTCCTCCTTGGCACACAAGTGGCACTGCTTACCTTTCCTGACAAGTGGTGCTGTGCTCAATTAAGATTTGCAACCTCTCTGAAATATTTTGCTGACAGGATCTGGGGAAGCAGAGCTGCTGTTCTTTCCAGCCTTGCATGTACAAACACTGCTGTTTAAAAACCAGGATTTTATAGCCAGCATTTGTGTATTTCTTGCATCTTTTAGACTGGTTTAGGCAGCTCAGATCCTTGATTTCAATATTCTGACTGGATATTGTGTTAGACTTTGAGTGCTACTAAGAAGGTAACTTCAAATGCTTCAAATGCTATTTATTTTGCTGAATTCAGTGGGACAAAAGCTGAGGTACTACATGATTTGTGTATTTTAAAGGGATATATTGTACAGTGAAAAAAGGTGGTTTTCCCAGTTAAATTAAGGACAGCACAGTGCTGTGTCAGCTTGTGCTTTACTGCTGATCCATCCTCCTTTTGTATTTTGTTACAAATACTTGAACAATTCCAGTTTTAGAAGAGGTCCATCCCTCCCCTGCATGATATTTTAATTGCAGTTGTACCTTGATTATTACAACGTGTTCACTCATCATTCAGGACTTCAGAGTGCTCCTCTGCCTTGTCTTCCAGGTGTTGTAGCCAACCCTCAGAAGAGTCTGTCCTTGATGCTGTGAAAATGGGAGCAAACTTTTTGATTCTCTTATTGCTGGTGCTTCAAGGGAAGGTGTTGAACGCAAATCCAGAGGAAAGCAGGTGTGAGAGGGCTGAGGGAGGGAGGAGAAATCTGGGGTGAATAATTCACTGAGCAATTAAGAGAATGTGAGGGCTGAAAGATGAGTCAACACCGTGAGCTGTTTTCCTTAGGCTGGGAGAGAAGCACCTGTGAGCGCTGGCGCCGTTCCTGACCAGGTCATGTTTGTCCTGCTGCTGCACCATCCAGCTTGCAGCTATTTAATCCAGTTTGGAGAAAGGAAGTGAAATGTTTTAGCTGGTTTCCTAAGGAAATGAGGCTTAAGCAGTCGCTCCACATGCCAAACTTGGCAGAATTTTGTGGAAGTCAGCATCTGGGATCAGAAGAGAGGCTAAGTTAATGTTGATGCTAGGCAGAAGCAAGGCAGTGGTCATCAGGATGCTCAGAGCTGGACTGGTCACAGCACATTCTGTTCCTTGCCAAGGGAGTCAACAAAACCCAAATTTTGTGCAGTAGTGGAAAGAAAGCTGAGTATTGAAAAGGAAAAGCCAGGAGGGAAGGACTTGGGGTTATGGCAATCACAGGAAGGATGAGATGAGGCAGAAAACCACAGGATTAGGCTAGGAGATGTATAAAAGATGTAAAGGTGTTGTGGTGGGAGTGACAGAAGACCTGAGGAAACAGAACTCCATTGAAAACAAATTTTCCACAGCTCTACATTCTGCAGCAATGCTTTTAAATTCTGAGACAGCATGGAAGAACAAGGGAAATCAATATTCCCCTTATAAAGCATTTATAGGGGAGCTGAGAGGAAAATTTTTCTTGGTGATGCTAAGGCCAGTTACTTGTAGGACCATGGTTTCAAGATGCTTGAGGTCTGTTTCCAAGTTACAGTGACATCTGATTCAAACACCTCCTCCAGAACTGAAAAACTTAATCATCTGCAATTTTAGATTGGTCCATTTTATTTGTGAACTTGATTTCTCTTCTCACAAGCACCATCTGCTGTAGCACCATACTGATGTACACATCACTGCATTTCAGAGAGATGAGGAACTTGGCATGAGGCAGAGAGAGAAGATTGAAAAAAGAATGCAGGAATGCATAGGGGACCATGTACAAGTCATATGTGATGAAATAACTCTGCCCTGGTAAATAGAGATGGCTTAAAAAGTGAGAAGTCAGGGCTTCAAACAGCAGAAATAGCCCATGTGAGGTAGGTGAAGGGACGATGAGGTTTCTTGGATGGAGAGGGAGCAAGAGAGGGAATTCTGGCAGCACAGGCAGGCTTGAGTGGGTAATTGAAAGACACTGCTGAGCACACAGAGCCAGCCAGGGGATGAGGCTGAGCTCTCTGTTGTTCTGTTTTCTTGTGAGGTGACAGAAACAAATCTATTGAAGTCAAAGAACACGTTTAAGTGCCTTCTGAACATTTTTCTGTTAATGACTCTCCTGGCAGTCCTTCAAAATCCATAAGCTTGTTGATTTAAAGAGCTTTTTTATGAACATACTCTCCTTAATCACTTTCTGTTGTTCTCCTTTGTGAAGGGGGGAAAAAAGGGTAAAAAGGGATGAATAAAAACCCCCTTGGTCTGGTCTTTCTAAGGGGAAGAGACATCCCTGTCTGTGCAGGTGATAGATTAATTTGAAATATGATCTCTTAGCCTATGGCAATGCTGAACACCTTGGTAGGACTCAACCATTTTACATATTCCTACTGTTACAGGAAAGTAATTTTCAAATTCATGTGATTGAAACTCCAGCTTAAGCAGCTCACCATAAAAGCAAGACAGTCTTTTAAAAAGGGATGCATTGCTGAATTAAAAAAAAAAAAGAATTAATAAACTGGAGGTGAAACCATGTGCAATCTATTAAATTATCCACAATTTAGACTGTGTTCTCGGGTTTTACTCACCAAAATGCCTAACCTTAGACATGCAATGTAATCAGCAGGTCCCCAAACGTGTAATAATGTTCTTCATAGGGTTCTTCTTCTTGTTTGCACAGCTGCCAGATGGTGTGTGCCATATCCCCTTTCACCACATTATTATTATTCCTGTCTCAGGGCTGGTGAGAGCTGCGGGCCGGATGGGATATTTCACACTCAGGGCTCCTCTGTGAGTTTGATCCGTGTATTAACAAAGGCTGCATCTCTGCTAAGCCCCAGGCTGGGCAAGAACTTGGGCTGTGCAAAGTGTAAGTTCTTTGGGGCAGATGCTCTTAATGCCTGTCCTTAAACCTCCCACTAAGCCCAGCCCAGAGCCGACCTCCCTCATCCTTGTGCACATCCTAGCAAACCTCTTCTAATCAAGTTTCTTCTTTTCCCAGGAAAAGTCCACCCTGTCAAAATCTGTCACAGAATCACAGGATAGCTTGGGTTGGAAGGATTTTTGAGGGTGGAATCGCCCTTGCAGTGAGCATCTTGCAACCAGCTCAGGCTGCTGAGATCCTCATCCAACAACAGTAATTTTAAACTTGATCTTGATGTTTGTATCTTTTAAATCTATCCACATCCTTCCTTACCTCACCTCTGAATTCCTTAATGACTTCTTTGTGGGTGCTGTCTGTAGCTCCTGCCCTTCAGGTTCCCCTCATATTCTCTCCAAACCATCCTTTCCTTTGCACTTTCCTGGAACTTTCCTGCCTGCCACTCCTGCAGATGATTCTGAGGTTTCCTCAGTGCAGATTTTAGGGTGGCATCTTGGTCTTGGCATCTTCATCTTGGCTCCATCTCTGCCCCACCCTTTCCTGCTGGAGATCACCTCTCAGTGGCTGGGACATGTGGCTTGTATGTCATCTTTGGCTACACAGAAATGGTCTCCAGACCTTTCTCCCAGGATCCTAAACCCAAGCAGTCACATCTTCTCATCTTTTCCTTGGTCTTGATTGCTGCCACTGTGCTTGGCTGAAGTGCTGAAAAAATCCTGCATCATTTTGGTTGCATTAACTCCCTTTCTTCTTTGTATCATTGCTTCTTCTTTCTGCAGGATTTCAGTTTGTAGCATATGGATGTCTTTTAAAATAAGTCATTTTTCACAAGCTACATGTGTGGAGAAATGCACAATAGTAAAAATGCACTGAACCAGAGGCAGAATCCATGAGGAGTTAAATGTCCAATCCAAATTTCCCAGGAACAGGGAGAGAATGAATGGATGGTGTGGAAATCAGAGCGTGGATTTGTTGCCTTCCATTCCAGTCTGTGTTGTAGCTGCTCCTTATGATCTTAGGGAATTCATTTTCCACCTCTGTGCGTGGTTTTTCTCCTGTGCTATGAGCTGCTTCCACAGCCTGGTCCTAATCATAACAGAACATCCCAAAAGAAGGAATGAGCAACGTTTACAGCTTTCCAGAGATGATTTTCTCAGCCTCTCCCTGGTGTGCCTGTCTGTGCATGTCTGTGTGTGTGTTTGCTTTCACAGTCAAAAGCATTCTTGGCAAATGTAATCTCCAAGTGGAGAGAATGCTCCAGCTGTTTATCTATTATGCCTTTTGGCACCAGGGAGCCAAAAGTTGGACTCCACAATAAAGCAATCAGTTGCACAGAATTTGGCCAGCTCCAATGGGAAAGGGAGGCAGCAGCTATTTTAAAATATCCATTCAATAGATGAAAAAAAACCAAAAAAAAAACTTTTGTAAAGTAGATATCTTATTTTTTGCATGAGTGGGGTTTGTCCAACAGCTGAGGAAAACAACTCCTTGAAAGGATTAGCAAGTACATAATAAAGATACATTAGCCTAAGAAGCAATTTTTTTTCATGTAAACAATAGTGGGGGAAAAGGCAGAAAAGAGGACTTGTATTGGTATGGTCTGAGGCTCATCTGAAAGTACGTAAGGCTGATTTCACCCATCATCAATTTCTGGTGCAGATGCTAGTCACAGCCAGTGTTGAGCTGAGAGCATCTCACTTCATCTGCTTGTTGTCATCAGATTGCAATTATTCTCCTTTGCATCCCCTGGGACAAAAGGGCACATGATTCCTTGCACCTTAAGTGGTAATTCTTTTAACAGCTTGGATGCTGACAGTAAAATGGGACCAATATTTAATATACCTTAGATATGTTAAAGTTTAGGCTCATTTTTCATCTGCTGCCAGTTTTGTTCTCTTCAAAGTCATTCCAGTAATTCTCACAGGATTGGTTTTTAGCTTCACGTGTTGCATCCTCTTTTGTGTTTATGCAAGTGACAGGATTGTGCAGCCCAAATCTCTTGATATGCAGAAGAATTTATTAACCATAACTGTTGCCTTTCCCTCCTTCCCAGTACTTTCAATAAATTCTTAAGCACAATTTTCTAGATAATTGAGACAAATTGTTTAAACATAGTGCCTTAATCTGGTCCATAATTATAGCCCTCCAAAAGGGCTAAAATTCAAGTTTTCAGGACAAAAAGAGGCTCTGCATTGGTACAGCAACTGCTCCTGGCAGTTGTTCTATGAGCAGATGTGTGTGTTCAGTTTCAGGCACTTTTATAATTGTAACTATCCTGGGCAAGGTGGGGGACAATTAAATGTGTACAGTAGAAGGTGGCATTAAACAGTGGGAAAAAAAACCCCTGAAAGAAGCAGGGATGAAAAAAAATTGTTCAATTTCCTTTATTTATTCCTTGGTCTCTTGTTAATGCCAAATCTTCTTGTGAAATTACCACTGCAGTTGTTCAAATTGCCAAGTGTTAATGAGAATTTGCAGTCAGGTGGGACTCAAGGAGACAGCTTTACATTTAGAGCTGAGGTGTAGCTGCAGGATAAGTCTGAAAAACCAACTTCTTCCCAGTATTTCCTTTCTGATTTTCCAAATTTTGGTTCATAGGGTCACAGCTAGACTGGTGTAGTGGGCGTAGGTGAAAGGGTTCTGGGGAAAGACTTCTGTGAAGAGAAGCCAGGGTCTGCCCTGTGTCAGATTTGGAAACCAAATAAGTAAATATATAAAAACTTATTGAGTTACACAGGTCTACTGTGCTATGAATTGAAACAAAAATGAAACCTGACCCCTGGATTGTGCCAAAACCCCCCTCACAAATTAGAAGCACAAATTATCCCCAAGTACTGCTTAGGCTTATCCTGTATAGAATTAGCACTGAAATTCACAGTCAGAACAGGCACAAATTGATTCATATTGTGTTTTATTTTTCAATAAGGTTTGCATTCATTCAAGAAATATTGTGATAGCTTTTAGCTACTTTGCAACAAGTCTATTCGCTTTGGGTAAAGATCCAAGAGCAGAGGAATTAAAGAAGTTATTTTGGATGGAGCTTTAAAAGGAATATCTGTTTGAGCCCTGTTCAAGACAAAATTCATAGACATAAGGAGGTTATTGATGATTTTTGTATCACCAAAGAACTTGGAGCTCTGAATGAACCCTTGCAAAGGGTGTGTGCAGGGTCACCTCCCTGGCTGGTTTTCCTTTCCTTGAAGTTGAATTATAATCCTAATTTCAGTGTTTGTAGCTGTAGCTCTCTAGAAATAGAGAAATAGCTTTGTTCCTGTCTATTTTGCAGTTAATGTTTATTTTTGCTAGAAAAAATGCTCTGGAAATGAATCAAGGTGCTCTACTGGAGTGCAGAGCTCACAGCAGCAAACTTCTGCTTTCACTTTCTAGTGCCTTATTTTTAAATTATTGACTTTTTTTCTTACTATATTCAACAATACTGCAATCCTTAGGAGTATGATGATATTTTTAAAATTGCATGAAATATTTTAATGATTACTTATTATTAAAATAAAAATAAATATTATATACTACAGGAATGTCCTTGGAAGTTGTGGGGAAGATGTGAAGGACTTTAATATGTTCAGGTGTTGTGTGGTTATCACTCTACATACAAGGATGGAGAATTTAAGTTTTGGGATTTTTTTTCTAATTGAAACTATTTTTTAGTCTCAATTTTGACCAGAAAAAAAAAAAGATAATGCAACATACACTGGTAACTTTCACAGTAAAACAAGAAATAAGAAAAAAATGTGTTTAGTGTTTTTTCCTAATAATTTGGTTTTATTGACAATTCTGCTGTTTCTGATCAGTCACTTTCACATGGAGGTTCAAGTGTGACTTGCATGAATTGAGCCTACACATACATAACCCCAAAAGCTCTTTTTTTCCATCATTAATAGCTTGGATTTGTGATTTTGAAACCAAGCCTAGAGCTGTTATTTCATTTTCTGAGAACAGTCAAAATGTCAATAAATCCCACCAGTTTGAAACAAAATGAAATGTCAATGTATTTTAATTTCTAAGTTATATAAATACAATTTATCACTTTTTAAGTAAAAGCTAATAGTGAATGGTTATGCCTTCAAACAGAGAAGCTGATTTACTTAAAAATCATGCAATTCACACTGCCAGTGCATATTTTTTTAAAGAAAAAGAAAAAAGAAGCTCTTGCTCTTCTGAGGAAATTATATTTACTTTGAACCATTATTTGACTGTTGAAAAACTGTTTTTTAGTAATTTTTTAAAATATAATTTCACCATTAGTGATATTTCTAACTGGTATACTAACTACAAATAGTGGCATAAATATGACTTTTACAACATGTAGTTATTAAGAATTATTATAATGGATTACAGGACTAAACCCTGAGGGTGGGCACTGCAGAAAAAGGTAAGAAGAACTCTGAAAAAATGTGGATTTCAAGAGGGTGTCAATATCTATTTTTGTGCATGGGTTTGAAAAGATGAGAGTCCTAGAATCTCACTGGATGGAGCCTTTTTGTTGTCCAACTGTGAAATTCTCAGACTGTTGCTCTGCCTGTTGTGGCAATGACATTATTTCCCTTTTCAGAGATTTGTGAGTATTGCTTTCCTCTCTTCCTTTCTCCCTTTTCCCCACTATAAAAAAAAACAAAAACAAAAAACCACAACATTCTTAAAGAAACTGACTACTACAGAGCAAACATTTTGTAAAGCAGTCCCTTAAATAGATAATCTGCCAAAAGGGAGAAGAGGAATTTCTCTGGAATTCCCCTGCCCCTGGTATGCACATCACAGTAATTTCTTGTTTCAAGTCTTTATTCCAACTGTTGTTTTCTTGTATTGTGCAGCCTTGGTAACAAAAAGCAGAAAAATCCTGGCTAGACTGAAAATGAATTTTCTAAAAAAAAAAAAAAAAAAAAAAAAAAAAAAAAAAAA
>JANRGV010000051.1:2242392-2293083 GCA_024734035.1 Alethe castanea
AAAAAAAAAAAAAAGTCACTGCTCCCTTTAAAAAGTACACGAAGTCTGTAAATGCTCTCCTGAAAGTTGAAAACTGTTTATTTGATGAGAATCCAGGGCACAATTGCCTGATTCCCTTCCCAATTCTTCACTGACCTTTTACTCCCTTGCTGCTGCATGACACAAATTGTGTGATCTGTCTGCGTGCTGTTTCTTTTTGTCATTAGCCATGATTCATCTTCTCTGTGACTTGTCAAACTTGAGTTATTTTTAATCCTTTGCTGGGGCTCCCCAAAGGCATTATATCATATCTCCTGACACTGCACATGATCTCTCAATCCCTATTGTCCTACCCTACTCAGATTCCTCGTGTTTATTTCCTACCCCTGATAGGGTTCCATCTATTATTGCTCTTTTTAATAAATCTGCAGTTTTTGACAAGCTACAGCCACTTTCATTTTTCCAAACAATCTGTATGAGCCTGTTAAACAAAATCAGTCACAGTAACAAATCCTTCAGGGCCTCTGTTGTTATCTTCTGGTTTGGCAGGAGATTGTTCCAGGACACAATTTTATGGCAAAATATATTTCAGACAGTTTAATTTCACCTCTCACTTCATTAGCCAGAGTAATATCTGGAAAAGTTTGCTACTCTTCTTGCTATTTTGATTATTTCTGCCCTTTTTAAATGCACGTTGTGCCGAGCTGAGGGTTTTAAAAATTATTTACTCACTATACTGAAGGAAATTTCCTTCTCTTCTGCCATGCCTGCAGTGAGAGGATGGGAGGAAATGGCCTTAAGATGAGACAAGGGAAATTCAGATTTGATATTAAATTATTTTTTTTCACTATTCAGGTGCTATGGGGGTACAGGGGAAGAGCTGGTGGACAATTGGACTGGATGATCTCAAAGATCTCTTCCAATATTGATGGTTCCATGATTCTATTGATTCCTACTTGAAATATTTAAGGGAAAAGAAAATCAAAGCTGTTTGCCTTTGTTCCAGAAGTGAAGCTGGAATTAAGCTTAAGGTTTTTCTTGTTTTGTTTTTATTGATAATGTAATTGTTAAACTTTTGCTGCTAAAAACTACAAGGCAATTCTACTAAAAGTACTTTTCATAAACCTCAGGAATTTAGGATATATTCTCATCTTTAAGAGAACCAAAATATGTTCAAAAACAGGAAAAGCACAGTTTAAACATCCAAGCAATTGTAATTCTGCTGTGTCATGACATTTCAGTCCTGCTTCCACGTAAATTACTGTTTTCAGGATGTAGAAAATTATATACAAGCAGTAGAGTTGCTGACATTCTTGCATGGGTTTCAAAAGTCACTTTCAGTGACACTTTGGATCTGCTTAACTCACTTGGGAAACAGAAAATGCAACTGGAAAAGAGAAGCTACTTTGCTGCTTCTGTAGCCTCTGCTCAGAAAAACTGTGTCTTTGTTAGTGTTGTGTTTGATTTATGAAATCTAAATGAGAGAGTAAATTACTGATTAAAATAGGAATTACTGTTTAGACAACTGTGGAATATATGTGCTGTCCAGTGGAAGTTGTGTGGCTCTGAAGAAAGGCATATTTTCCAAGCACCCATATAAAATTACATTGAATATGTTTGGATGTGGGGCTGGACCTAAGTGTTTAACTGCCACAATAATATATTTGTTGTTTTTCATTATATTCCCTTGCAATCCAAACAAGACTGGATCAAATACATGCAACAAAGTTTTTTGATTTTGGTTTTTTGGTTTTTTGATTTCAAGGATGTGAACTAAAAATTCTTTGTTATGGAATAATGGTGAAATATAAAAAATAGGAAAAAATCATGCTGAGGATGAGGCAGGTTTTCAGTTTTGAAATTATTTTGCAGTGCCATGGGTTATTCAGAGTTACAGAGAGCCTTCAATGTATGCACATCTTGAAGTTAAACTGTGAGTTTTGTTTCTCATTTCACCTAAGGTGGGGAACACTGTGTTGGTGCCTGGTACTCCACAGTGCCTGACAGTTCTCTTTTGACTACAAACAAAATAAATATTCTCTTTTACTGAGACCTGGACTGATGGTGGCCACTGAGAGGGGGAGTTCAGAAGCCTGGGGGGCTGCATGACCCCATATCCAACCCCAGGGCTGTCTCAGCCTTGAGAAGTTCTTGTCCTTTTCAACTGGAGATGCTCAGTGCTTTTAAACTGTCAAGACTTCCAGCACCTGTGTGCTTCTGTCCAAGGGTAAATATCCAGCTCTAAAAAATGGTGCTAAAATCTTTTTATGGGCTGATTTCCAATGTCAAACAGCTTGACAAACACATCAGATTCAAGGCAAACCTCTCTGCTTTTTATAAGGAAGTGATTGTTGAAGGAAAGCTTGAAAAGCTGTTTTGGAGGGCAAAATTTTTGTTGTTACTGAATTGAAAACTCAGGTCTTTGAGTTTCATGTGTATTCATCCAACATCCTGCCCATTTCTTTAGTTCATCTAGTTAGTGGCTTATTTAAATATGTACTCCATCACATAGAGTGAAGTGAATAATTTTATTTTGTGAAAACTAAGGATATGCTCAGAAAAGGTGACTTATTAGGTCTCCAAAACTTGGATTAAAAAATGAAAAAAAAAAAAGAAATAAATGAGCAGTAATATTTGCAAGCATCATAAGCAGCAGGGACAGGTAGATTGTGGTGAGTTTTATGCTATTTTTTTTCAGGCTGCTGTGTGGAGTCTTCCATCAGTCTTTGGCTGTTACAGGAGTGGGAGGTGATGCAGGAAAGGAAAGGCTGAATATTTACAGTCATGGGTGCATTTACCTCTTGTTCTAAAGCAGCTGAATTAGAAGGAAAGGAATGTAAAAAGGCTGATGATTGAACACTTCCCAAACTCGTGGAGAACGCTCACATAAACTTCTCGGTAGCACTGAATGAATTAATGAAAGGATTTCCAGCTCCCAGCCAAGCCATAGGCAGCAATAAGTTTCTTTGGTTTAGTAAGAGGCTGCTGGGCAGAACATGATCTTAATTTTTTGGAGTGTTTCTCAATCACATGGATTTATAGAGGAATACATCTTAGAGTTTCTGGTTCACATGCCCCATGAGGAGTGGCTCATGAGTCTCAGAGCTTGATAAATATCCTGCTGGCCTTATCTGATCCTTTCCTGCACTCTTTTGGAAAGCTTGTTGAATTTTATTCTGCACCTTTGCTGGTTTAGAGCTGATAAATACTCGATACTGAAATCATGTAAACAATGTCAGTGTTTTTAAGGTTTTTCAGAGCTAAAATGCCCCATCTGATCACGTTTCACCCTTTTCAGAAAATAAACAGGATGCAATAGATTTTTATTATCTTCTGTTCCAAAACTATGTCAGATTAGCTGCAAAATAACTTTTGTTTGACAATGTTGTATAAATACTTTTTACTTGAATGGTAGTGATACCAAAAGATTTAAACCCAAGAGCTTTGAAGTATTTTCCAATTGTCTCAGTGTATACAGCATTAAGAAATGTTTTAACTTTTGTAGCTTTGAAGGGTGTCTTAAAATTAAGCAAAAGCTGGTGTGCTTCTGCACCACATGGAAATGAGGAAATATTCCAAAGCACTTTTCCTTTTTGATAGTCCTTTATTGGGTGATGCTGAGTGACCACTTCAAAGATGAATCCTCTACATCTGTGTGTTTGCACAGATCTTAACTCCAGCCCAACTGGGGCCTAAGGAACTGATGCTGTACAAAAGTGACTGCTGGAGTTTTTGGGGAAAAGAGCCATGTTTAAAATCACACTTCCATGCAATGGGAATCTTAGTCCCTTATTGTGACAAGTGATGGATTGACTAGTTGCTTTTTATAAAATAGCAGGAAATATTATTTCAGAAAAAAAAACCAACAGAAAATTCAGAAAAGGGAAAACCAAATTGTGTCTTGATATCATTATTGAATCTAGTAGCAGAAAGAAGAAAAAAAAAAGACAGAAAACTAGATGTAAAAAACTCCTCAAAAGACATCAATATGTCTTTGAAAAAAAAAGCCTGAAAGCTGTGTGAATTTGCAGCTTAAAAAGAAAATCTTTAAAATATCCTTTGAGTTAAACCCCATTGGCTGATCCCACCAGCGTCAGGAGCTTTAATAACACCATCAGTTTTCAAATCCATTGGCAGTTCATCAGGTTTCCTACTGGTGTCAGTGCAGTGGTGGTGTTGCACTATATTGAAATTCTTGGATATTCCCTTTCCTGCAGTTTACATTTATTCCTGCATTTGCAGGGGTAGGGACGGTTGGGTCTTCAGCCCACAAAAAGCACTTCAAAGGAAAATCACTTAGAATGAACCATCCTTTTAATTTTGTCGCTTTTTGCAATGGGGGAACTTTGGAAAAGAAGCCTGAGGATGAAAGCAGCAAATAAAGCTGAGATAAAAGCCTTTAGATGTTCTTCTGCCTTTCAATCCCTGTGTGCTCTGTGGCCATTGTCTTCTTACCTCGAGATACCATTAATCTCTGGGAATTTTCACCTCAAACTTTATGAAAATTGAACAGAAAATTTGAAGGTTTTGAGTAATATTCGGAAGTACTATTTTAAGAGAATATTGAATTTTAAAAGAAGGGGTTTTTTTATTTTGAGTAATAGACATATGATTAATTTTTTTTCAGAAATGGTCAGTAGTAAGTGAAAAGCTCACCTTTTAAAAGTTTATTATATTTTCTGGTAGTCTCTCTAGTCAAAAGAAAAATAAAAAACTATTAGAAACTTAATAGTGTGGGATAATAGATATGCTTTTGATGGGTAAAAATGACAAGGAGAACAATCAGGGACAAAAGTACTTTTGTACTTAAGACTGTTGGAGGAAGTTTAAAAGAACTCATTCCTAGATTATAAACTTCAATAACATCAAAGAGTACATGCTCAGCATATGGATACATACATTCAATATAAATAATTTTTTCTCCCCCACGCCTCAAATACTTTTTTTGAAAATTTTTGAACTTTTATTTAATTCTATGAAGTGTTTCCTTCTTTTTTTCTTTTCAGAAGTTCTTGGGAAATTTATGCCAATTAGAGGCCTTATTGTTGTTTTAACAGAATTTCAGTACAAAAACATCTATGCAGCATGGTAACCAGTGCCAATGATCCAGAAGTGCTCTACTCCATTAATCTCACGTTAAAGATATAGATAGTTTCCTACACAGATAAAAATGACAGGCAAAATAAACTCAGAACCGTCTTACCAGAAATAGAGACTTTGCAGGCTCATTTTTGCATCCTTCCCAAACACCACATGAATTTCAGTGGTATCAGGCTTTGTGCAAGTACACAGAAAACAGTGCAAAAAAAATTCCAAAGGGAGCTTCTGTTTGATTTTCTGGATATTTATTCTGTGCAGAATTTTCTGTTTCCCAGGGGCCTTCTCTTTTAAGTGAAGCTGTCTGGCCTGGCTGAAGGGTACAGATTTCCTGTCCTTGTCTCTGTAGGTCTGGCATCACAACAGCCCTGGTGCTTTCAAAGAGAGAGAGAGAGATGGTGGAAAGCCCAAAGAGACCCAACCCCTGCATCCCAACTGTGCTCCTGACTGGTTTTTTCAGGGAAAAGAAGAGGGGCTGTTATGGAAGGAAGGAAGGGAGCATGAGGGGAATATCCCAGAATTTTGGAGCTCCTCCCATGGCAGCTCCTGGGTGCCATCAGTAGTGATGGTACCACTGTGGTTGGGTGGAAATGCAAAATGAGATCTCTGCTCTCTGCCTGGGGCCAGGAGAGATGCCTGAAGAAATCTCTGTCCCCAAACACTGAATTTTATTTACTTTCAGTCTGGTTTCCAGGCCAGCATCAGCTGCACGTCCTGGCTGTGCTGTCCTTTTTTTCTCAGTCAATATTTTGCTGAGACCCAAAGCAAAAGCTCAAAGAGGAGTAGGAGAGTGAGAGTGCCTTTGCCAGTGTTGTGCTTTTTGGGTGCCCTTTGGGTGGGCACTATGCACAGAGACCTAATTTGGCTTCCAACTCATTTCTAATTTCTAACTCTTAGCTGAAATGCTGGATTTCCTGCATTGCCTGTCTGGGATTCCACACTTAACTTGTCCGAAACACAAACTGCCTCCTTTTTTTTTTTTTTTTTTTTTTTGTTTCCTTTCCCTGAAAAAAGGGAGAGCATTCCCTTTGATTTTGCTGCCTTTGGATGCTTCGAGCAGCTCTGAGAGAGAACTTTTGAAATGATGTATTGACATTTCAGATGGATCAGTGGCAGCCTTCCATGGCTACTGGTGCCAAGCTGGGGCTTGACAGAGTGGCCTCCACTGAGTTGTCTGTAAAAAAAAAAGTTTTTGTGTGAAGTGTTCTAATATTTAATCTTTTAAGCCAAAATAAATATTCAGGGAGAAGTAATTAAAGGAGATTTCAAGTCCTAGTGTGAAAAGATAGTTTTGATGCTGCTCTGAAAACTGGTGTCTGAAGACAGTTTTTAAGTAGCAGAAGTTGGGAAAAATTAAATGGCTTTATGCAAGCATTTATTTTGCAATTTCCCTTTTGGAGAGGATCACCCCACCACAAAATTAGTTTTTTAAATTTCTTTTTGTCAGTTTTAGATACCTGCCCACTGTCCATGGCACACAGCTGACAGGGGAGAAGGAAATGAATAAGGGGAGGAGCAGGTTGTGGTTCTTTCTGGTATTAACTCGTTTTATGCAATCATTTTGTATGTTCAGCCTTTTTTTCTTCTCCTGGAAGCTGTAGGCCCCCATCAACCAAATCTCTTGGGAGCAGCAAGTCCCAAAAGGATTTTGGGCTCCTGTGTCACCAGGGGATGAGGAAGAGGAGGGAGGGTGGCAGGAGGGAGCAGTTTCAATGGAAAGGAAAGGGAGTCCCAGGGCATTTTGTTTGTTTGTTTGTTTATATTTGCATTTCACAGGGAAAAACTGGTTTGGTTTTTAATGATGTGTGAGGAGTGTTGCCAGAAATAGGAAACATTCATTTGAATTTTCAATGAAGCTGATTGTACCTCTCTTCCATTTAATTTCCATGAATATTCTAAGGAATATAAAGGGAATATTCACTGGAGCAATAAATGTTATGCTAATTCTGTGGGACAGAAATGGGAAGTGAGTTTCGAATTCCAAATATTCTCAATGATAACCTGTTTTATGCAGTACCCATTCAAAAACTGGCTTAATTTGCATTGAAGCCAGAGACTTGAGGATGTCTCTAGACTTCAGGGTATTTGTACAGCTTCTGCAGAATCAGTGTGTGAGCCATGACTCTAAAATGCATCAAGCAAAGTTGTGCCTGCTGAAAGCATTGCAAATTTTAGGAAAAAATGAGAAAAATATTTAATTGTTAAAGCCCAGACAAACAGTGAGATGTCCTGCTTGTGTGAAAGTTTTTGTTGGACTAATCCCATCCTGGTTTCTGTTACTGCCTTGAATATTCTGATGGAGCTTTAATTTTTTTTTCTTAAACCCACTTGGACAAGACGGAAATTTTTCCACAAACTTTTGCGGGCTTCGTTTATGCCTCTAAATGCGTTATGCATTGCAAAAAGTTTTGTGAGTTTGGTGTTGAGAGTTTGCCTCTTTCTGTCATTTCCCTGCTACTGCTGAATTTTCAATAAAAGCCAAGATCTGTTTGCATAATTATATTGACAAACAGCTAAATTTATACTACAGAACAGACCAATAAGCTGTTTTATAATATGCTTTTGTTTTACTTTTTTTTTCCCTGAAGTTTTCTTTTTATAAACAAATTTTAAGAAGCAGAATTTTAATAATGCTGGATTTTGGTATATTTCCAATATTCATTTTAGACTTATTTTAACCCATAGTTAGGCCATTCACCAAAGCTTTTCCTCTGAGGATTTTTCTGCCTGAAAAGCATCCTTCAGTGCAGACAGGTATTTTGACTCTGTGTTAACATGGGGTGCATTTAATTTTAAATTGATATTGTGTTTAATTTCAATTTAGTTTGAGCCTCTTGCAAGTGCCATGATAAAAATGAACAGGCATTCTGAAATCTGGAATAAGTGTGCAGGGAGGATCATCTCAGAATCTGTAGCACATGCTTTGTTGTACTGAGATTTCTTTTGTGGAAGGGAGAAAGCCTAATATATATGGGCTGCAAGATTTTATTATATTGTCAATAAAACCTCAATGTATTATCTATATTTGAGACAAATACTTTGAAATTTCCACACCAAACCAGCTTGATTGGCTTCTTTTCCTTCCTTTCAAAGAAAATGCAAATCAATAAATGGCATTTGATTTTCCTGTGTCCAGAAGCTGATTTGGCAATTAATTGTGTTGGAGATGAGCTCTGTGGTTGGGGGTGTGCTTACAAGGAGCGGGTGATGGATGCCCTCTCCTTTCACCTCACTTTAATCCTGCCATGGGTCACACTGGGAATGATTTTCTTTGGGCATGTTGGACTCTTTAGGGCTTGTCTGTCCACATCATAAACCCATCAGGCCACGTGATGGAGTTGACAGTAAATGCCACAGAAGAGCTGCTAACCAGATTGGCAGCAGCCTTGTGAAGGGTAATTCTTGTCCCTCAGCAGAATTGTGACAAGCTCAGTTTGTCATGAATTTCAGGCTCATTTGGAAAGAATTTTTTTTTTTCCAGAGACCTTTCTGAAAGTCCTTTAAGGACTCAAGTGCAAGTCTAGACTTGAGCATTTTAATATATTCAGGACAGACCCATTTGACAAGAGGTCTTGTTGATTATTTGATCTCCTGAGTCACAGTGATAAAATAAATCATAGAACTGAAAATAGAAGAATAAAGAGGTGCTGTCAGAGGTGATTTTAATTCCAGTGTTACCTGTGTTCCCAGGCAGCCTGGTGACCCCATCCTGGGCTGAGCAAGAATCCTCGAGCCGGAGCTCGGCCCCGCATCCAGAGCCTCACGACAGGAGCTGTGCCTCGAGTGGAGGTGAGAGGTTTATTATTTCACACATTCTGTGTGTGCCTTCATCATGCACACCCCCTGTTTCTCATAAACTCCCTGCCTGCTGAGCAGCAAAAAGGGAAAGCTGGGTGGGAAGCAGGAGGGATGTGTCTGCAAGAGGCGCCTGTGCCGCTCACCCCGCAGGTGCAGCAGCCCCATGGGTTGCAGGGCCCTGCTCACACCGAGCTGCACCAGGCAGCATTCCCAGATTAGCCTTGCATTTAGCATTGCAAGGTGTGGCTGTGCTGCTGGCGTGTGGTGTAATCACAGGGAAGAGTTTTGATGGATAGCAGAGGAGGAGAAGGAGAGAGATGCTTGGTGCGGCCAGCTGATGCATACAGGGTCATTTATGTCTTGTCCATATAAACACATGAAGTACAAGAAGAAACCCCTGGGAGGCCAGTGACACTAATGCACAAGTTAAGTGTGAGAATGTACAGCTGGACTTGATGGCTTTTATTCAGAGTTGTTATTAATTTAGACAAAGCAATCTAAAGCTGTCAGGAGTGCAACCTCTGCATTCACTTCTGTAAATTATCACAGTCTCCATCATTTCAATAATAGGAACTCAGGTGTGGGTGTTTGTCTTAAAGGTGAATCTCAACCTGTTGGGTTAACTTGTGATTTGGAAGGAAACAATTAACTTTATTTCTCTTATAAATCATGGGATTTTTTTAATATTGCCTTATTAATAAGCTTTGTTTCACTTTGTTAGGAGCTGAGCTGCTTGAAAGTGGTACAAAGTGAAAGTGTGAGCCCACAGAAAACGTAACAAGTTGAGTAGCAGGCATTACCTTTTGTCTAACTAGACTGTGGATAGCCATTAGTTCCCAAATTCCAAATATTCACAGGTATTTCTGATATTGTAAGGAAAGCTGGTGCCAGCAGTGGTGAACTTTTGTTCTCATTTCCAGTTACACTTGAGCACCAGCTGTACCATGTAATAGTTGTAACATTTTTTTCCCTTCAAAGAGAGCATCCCTCACCCTGATGAGAATTGCAGCCTGAAAAGATCATTCTGATTCAGTGGTCTCAAGTGTCACCTCTGTGACCTCGCAAAATAGACTTTTCAGCTTTTGTGTATCACCTCCTGCTTTCCCTGCTCCTGGTGCATTCTCATCACCTCCTCTTCCACGCTGACATTTGATTCATTGAGCTGAGTTCTGATAGAGAAATCCCACATTAGCCCCTCTTCTTGGGAGACTGACAAAACCTTTGTGATAGATAAGCTTTCTTCTGAAGTTTGAGACAGCCTAGTGCATACCTGCCTTTTTTTGGTGATTCTGCACCTATGGGGTAGGGCAGCTTCAGAACCAGGACGTCTGCTACATGATATTTTTAAACTCTAGCCATGGAGAGGCACAAATGATTTCATGTAATGTTAAACAACAGCTAGGTTCTCTTTCCCTTTCCTTATCTGAGGAAACATAACTCACTCTGTGCCTGTGTCCCTAATTAGTAACACTTGCAAGCCTTGACCTTTCAGCAGAGAGCTCAGCTCAGCCTCCTCTGTAGAGAATTGCCCCTATGATGTAGCTGTGCATAATAATAAAAACAATTTAAAACGCATTAAATCGTTAAAAAACCCCACCAAAACCCAAACCACTTAAAAGCTTAGACCCAGACTTCTCCACATTTATTCATGTTGAGCAGCAATTTGCTCTGGTAATGGTCCCAGTGAGGCAGCTTTAAGATACTATGGACTGAAAGTGAGAGCATTGTTTAATAAATAAGCAGTTGTATCCTTCTTGTTCATTTATGGCTCAATGTTCTTTGTGTCCAGTTCATGATTTGTTCTCAGGACCAGCCTACTTTCAGCACTTTACATGTACATTTGCTCCTATGCCTTATTTTGTCCATTTATTTCTCATAATCTGGAATAATAATTTAAAAAAAGGTTGCTAAAGCATCACCTGGAGTGAAGTGATTTTGTCCAAACTGCTGTCACTGTTAGGGATGACTGAAAATGTTTATTTACTGAGTGACAGTAAGGCTTCTTTTTTTTTTTTTTTTTTATTCTACAATCATATTGTGGTTTATTGTTACATCAGCAAAATTGGGAACAAAATCTGTGCCTGTTTTCCCATTTCTTTTGTGAAGCCAGTAACAGTGACTGCCCATTGTCAGATGAATTAATATCAAAATTTGTCTCAATTTCTTATTCCAGATCATGGAAGTATCCTCTGCCTGAAATAAGTTTAAAGTTTAACTAGCTCTTATTCATAAACATTGATTTAATATACTTGTCTAGTTCAGAAAAAAAAAAAAAAAGAAGCCAGACTCCAAAACCAATACATTGTCTCTCGGTTGGTTTTGTGGTCTGAAGAAAAATAATGCAATATACAAGTATTTTCTCTCTAGTCAGGGCACTTGTCCAGGGATTTCCATAGGATTTTCCATCTTATTACTCCAAACTGGACTTTTCCCTTTGTATCAATCATTGAAGAAATAAATGTTGAGTGCTTACAGCACAAGAGCTGCTATTGGTTGTACCTTAAATCTAACTCATACAGGTTCTCAGATTTCCTTATTTTCAGTTCATCTCATGGTGAAAATAATGGCTTTCAGTTTTATTCAGAGAAGAAATTATGACAAACCCCAGTTCCAGGGGGGCTTACCATACCTTGGATTCCTTTTCTAATTAGGGTGAAGTTATGCTCAAATAAATATCTCACCTTGAAAGTTTCATACATTAGAGAAGAAAATTTCTGCTTTTAACAAATGAGGATTTATTGTTACATCAGCAAAATTGGGAATAAAATCTGTGCCTGTTTTCCCTTTTCTTTTGTGAATCCAGTAACAGTGGCTGCCCATTGTCAGACAAAATAATATCAAAATTTGTCTGCTATTAGGCATCTTGCTGATACTTTCTCTTTGCAGTAGAGGTAATATTCCAATGCCCAACAACTCTTGAGAAAAAATTCCCCTGACTGTGTAACCAAACAACCCAATCCAGGCCTTGCTGGGCATTCCAGGGATGCTGTGTGATGGTCACCACAGGGCTTGGATTTGGAGGAATGGGCTTTTGCAAAATCAGAAGAGGGAGTACCAGCCTGATTCAAGGAGTTCATTCTCTCCAAGGTGATAGTGCCCATCAAGTTTGACCTTTTAATGCAAGTATATATTATACACTGCAGATTATCCTTTCATAAGCTTTTTCCCACCAAATATTTCTGTTTTATAATGTTAAAAATATGAATATTACTCTGTTTGATCTAGTAAGTAGGGATGTTTCTCTTCACCTCTCCCCACTTTAATTCTAAAGAAAGAATACATTCTTCTGGTAGTTTATTTGCTTTCAACTGTTTAATAAGTGCTGTTAACCTTCAGTTTAGAACATTTGGAAGTTTCAAATACAGATTTGGAGTGTCTGAAAAGAATAATGTGTCTACATTTACATTCCAGACTCCTGGAGCTGTGATGAAAACAAGATTTAGGAAGAAATCATTGGCAATGGAGTGCTTCAGCAACTGAACTGCTGACTCTTTTTGGTGGATATTAAGGTATCTTTAGCTGCCATTTTAG
Organism: Alethe castanea; assembly: GCA_024734035.1. Classification (NCBI taxonomy): domain Eukaryota; kingdom Metazoa; phylum Chordata; class Aves; order Passeriformes; family Muscicapidae; genus Alethe; species Alethe castanea. The sequence goes on from JANRGV010000051.1 coordinate 2,254,798, forward strand.
CAAAATAGGCTAAATTCTCTTCTATATTGTATTCTAAATTTCAAGAGATACGTATAGAGGAAAATGATGCTCTGCTACTTAAAGTGTTAATTAAAGTGTTCACGTTGGATCTTTTGCTGCTGCATGTGTACCTTATCCATTTGCAAGGGCCTTTTCCTGCAGCTGCCATGCAAATAGCTGTGTATTTTAGATGGCTGAGATCATACCTAACTCATCTCCCTGAAAAGCTACCGTTTCAACTCCTCCTCCCCCTGCTACTTGACCCAGGCTCTGTCTGAGCTGCTCAGCTGTGGAAACAACTGAAAAGGAAACAGATAATGATGGTAAACTGGGGTGTCATGGTTCTCTTTGTGTATGGCCATTGTAATACAGAGCCAGCCAGCCAACAGTGACTCATCAGTGGCACCAAGCCTGCAATTTTGCTGTGCTTGCAGTTCCAGAGAAGAAAAGCAGCTCACAATTACACGTATTAAACTTTCAGATGATGCAGAAATTATGACGTACGTCACTTACATTATCAGTCAAAGTCCTGGGAGAGGATGCCAGATCTTTATGCAGCCCAGGTGCACATTTCTTATAATTTAATCAGCTCAAAGCACCCTCATTTCACCACAGAAACCTAATTCATGCCTTGAAAACCACACCATGCCCTCTGTCTCCCCCTGCCACTGTCAGTAAATTGCAGCTCACCATTCATAGCCCTTACCTGCATTTAATCCAGCACCCTCTGCGAGGAGCTCAGCCAGCTCTGCTCCACAGGCTGAAAAAGCTGGACAAAAAGCCATGAATTATCTTCATGGAGATTATGAATAGCAAAAGGGACTGCTGAAGAAAACCCTAACAGGCAGCTGATAATTTGGTTGAGGCGAATGCATGTGAGAAATGTATTCTTCTGGTCTCTGGGAATGATATCCCTCAGCTCAGAAGGATGCATTTGTTGTGGGAGAGAGGCAGAGACCTGCCTGATTTCCTCTTTTCTGCCCCTTCTCCTGTTCCCATGTTGTCACAGGCCAGGGAATAGGCTTGCAGGCTGAGGAAGCAGCAGTCTTGGTGGGGGAAACTCAGCTTACCTCTTGGCCAGATGGAAGTCAAATTTGGAAACCCAGCTAGGTGTGATCTCAGCTGTCTGCAATATACAGCTATTTGCATGACAGCTGCAGGAAAAGGCACCTACAAAAGATGAAACATTAATAGATAAATTCAAAAAAACTGAACACATTAAGTGGCAGAGCATAATTTTCCTCTACGTGTACCTGCTGAAACTTAAAATAAAATACAGAAGAGAGGGATGGGGTTGGAGGGATGACCTCAGTAAATGCCATGGGAAGGGGGATGCATTTCCAGAGGGCACCAACAGGATTCAGGGCCAGGAGGAGGTTTTTGAGGGGATGTGTGTGGGATTGTTCTGCCCACCAAGAGCTTGCTGCCAGCATTGGGTGTTCCTGGTTCCCAGTGGTGCCAGGGGATCCTTACGAGGGTGAGGGACCCTTCACCAGAGCAGGGGGCTCAGGGACACCCCCAGCTCTGCTCTGTGCCTCTCCCCTCTGTTTGTGCCATGTCTGCCCCACCCTGGAGAGGTCCTCATGGCCCTGAGAGCTGGAATTGGCCACCTTGGTGTCCCCCAAAAAGTTTAATGAAGAAGCTGGAGCTGCTGTTTTGAAAGCTGTCCAAAGAGGATTTGGATGCTCTGCTCTCATTAAAAAACTGGTGGGAAAACAGGTGCCAAAATCCTGTTGTTGACCTCATAAATCTGCCTGCATCAAAAAGCTCCAGAGAGAGTTGGGAAAGACAACTCTCTTCAGCCTCTTCAGCTGACTGGCACTAGCTGATGTCACATCAGTTTCAAAGTAATTTTTTTTCCTTGTGTCTTTTTGTCTTTGCCTATTCCAAAATGAATGGTGGGGACAGGGAGAAGAAACTCACCTAAGAATTTTTCAAAATGTTTTTCATTTTGGAATTACATTATTCTCTTATTTAAATTTCATTTTAGAGGGAACTAAAAAAGAATCCCACTAGTCAGCCAAAAAATTAATTTTCTTACCATTTTAGTTAAAGCTATTTCTAGGTACAGAACCTGCCAGTCTTTGTAGGTATTAGCATAAACGAGGAGAAAATATTGAAAATGAAGAAATGTACTATATTTTTCATCACCAAAAGAGTATTTTTACATTTAAAGAGTGGGTGAAGAAAAGATAGTCATAGCTTAATTTCCACTTAACAAAAACATTTCCATGCATTTTACTCATACGAATAATTCACAAGAAATGAGTCACAACTGAGGAGTGAGAAAAAACTTCCATAGACATGAAGAAAAATATTAACAATGGTTATTACTTATAACATCTTGCTCTAAAGGAGCACTGAAAAATAAAAATGCTGTGGAAGTTGAGGGGACAAAAATGCTTAATTTCTGTTAGCTGAGCTTTGTCATTTGGTAATCAAGGAAAATACTGCAGGTTTTATGAAAGGAAAATAAGTTATCTTAAAAATTCATGATTCCTGCTTAGCATATCTGAAGTTTTATAAATTTAAAAGGTGCAGAACATCTAAAAAAAATTGTATTGGCTCATTCAGAGTAAAGTGTAATAATTAAAGTCCACGTGATTCTAGGGAAGTTTCTGATAATCTAATACATTTCCTCTTGTGATTAAAACATTTTGCATGATGAGCTGAGACACTGGAGTATTTTTCAGGTTTATAGATTTGTCAGTGTCATCACAGCTAAAGATTAACAGGGCTCCAGTGCTTATTCTTGAAATTTAGCAATAAACACCAGCATAAATTAATCAAAATCCTCTTTCCAGAAAAGACCTGCTGCCCATCAGTACCATGTGTCCCAGGCAAAGGTAACCCTGATGTCTTTTTCTGATATTCTTGGTGGTGGTGAAGTTAAACATGTTTCAGATCCATACAGAATGACCAAACTATTCCCTTTTCCCTTCATATTTTTGATAATTATTCATTGTTAGCCTCTCCATAGTAGAAAGTCTGCTGCTGCTTGAGCAGGGTGTTCAGTATTTTGGAATTTAAACTCAGCAAAGACTGTGCAGTGCAGATTGTTGCCTTGGGAGTGGAGGTGGATGTGATGGAGCAACAGGTTAAGGCTGCACCATGACACACAGAGATCAGAACAGGGAGCAAATGCCTGGAAACCTTCAAAAAAAACCTGTTAACAGATCTGAACATAAATCTGACTGCCTGTTATTGTGATGGTGAAACACATCTCTCTGCAGGTTTGAGCTGTGTCAGAGCAGCTGAAGGTTGTGTATAGTTACAGAGATGACATCACAGAGCATTGATGTGTGCAGGTTGTGGATTCTGCCCAGTATTTATGGGACACAAAATTTGCATTGTCTGATATTTCATGAGAGTGCTGAACACTTTACATTTCAAGAAGCTTCAAGCCCACAAGAGGTGCCAGCACCATAAAAGATGAAAAGTTGCTGCAAACCGTTTCCCCTTCTTTACTGAAACACTTCTCCTTACATATTTCAAAAGCAGCACATATTTCCCCAGACAATTCCTTGGCTTTCCCATTCTGTTGCTGGTGCCAGATACCAGTGCCAGGGGTTTCCCTCCTGCCTGTTGTGGTTCCAGTGCTCCTTGTGCAGGAATTGTCTGGAGGCCACAGACTGGCTGGGCTGCATGGCATTGACTCCTGCTCTGTTCCAGATTATAACTATTGACCTGGGGGTGAAAGGCTCTGCATCCATTACCAATTCCCTGAGTCATCCTGCTCCCCACAGCAGGGCTCCAAACAGCTGATGCAGGATGCTGTGCTCAATAGCATCTGCACTAAGAGCACTTACTCAGATTTATTGGCCAGCAGAACTTTCAGGGGTTGTTTATTGAACAGCAAATAGGTATTTTTAAGGAGCTGCACTCATGAAATCCTCAAGTCCTTATGCATTTAAACTTTTTGCTGAAGACAGATATCTTGAATAAGAATTTAAGACAAGGCAGTCTGAAGTTATTTTAGAATCCTAGCATACTGCTATTCCCAACAATTTACTGGATATATTAAAAGCTCTGAATTCAGGAAATCCCCTGGTGTCACATTTTTCTAATTTGAATGCTGTGGCTGTCCTTTTAATTTGTGGTTGGTACTTAGGACACTTTCTCATTACTGCTATCTGAAAAGCTACACATCTTTGCATTTCAGCCCTATTGTTTAGTGTGTGTCTGAATGGAGGAGAGCTGAGATAAAAGGGACCCAGAGTTAGGGAGGGGAATCCTTGTTGCTCTTGGATGCAGGTGAAAATCTGGACCATGTTTATCCACTGATTTATTTTTTCTTTTTTTTTTCCACATTACTCTAAACAACAGATGTTGTGTCCCGTTCTGTCTGTATTATCCTCTAACCAGCTTTTGGTTGCATGACACAACAAAAAACTAAGCTGCTAGGCACCAGATATCTTAATTTTCACTACTTTCTTATAATTTTACATAAAAATTGTGTGGCCAGAATCATTGAAGACAATCAGAATTTGGTAGGGAAGAACTTCAGGGTTTTTGCCTCAACATAATTTAGTCTCTATGATCTGATATTTTTGATTTTTTTTCTGCGCCTCTCACTTGCTCTAAAATACCTCCACTTAAAAGTGCTGCACCACCCAAAAGTTAGTGTCAAATAGATAATTTAGGCTAATGGAAACAAAATTTCCTTGCATAAATCCCAGATAATATTTTGCAGAGCTATTCTCATACAAGTGTATAGAAAGAGTTTCATACAATAAGTCCTAAAACTTAGAGTGGTCAATGTTGGACTCATGTTGAACTTTTTTTCTCCAAACACACTTAAACTGTGAAATTGTTTTCCTGAACTTCAAGGCAGTGTATTTATTTTAGATATAAAATTTATAAGTTACTGATGTTCCTCAGGCATCCATAGCTGGTAATTTCCCACATTGTCATGTGGCTGTACTGTCATTTTTTGTTGTTTTGTTTTAAAATTGTCATTGATTGTCAGGGCAACAAAGAAATTGCTTCTTTGTATCCTCAATGCATTTGGTTAAAAATTAATCACACATTATGAAAAGTGATTCTGGGGCACTGGAGAAAATGGTTGAAAATAATAAAAATAAAATTGGATATAGGAACAGCAGTGACAAATGTCTGCTTTTATATGGAAATATAGCAAAAAAATTAAAACAGCATCTGTCTTTTAAAGCATAGTTTCTTTAAAAATGTCACTAAAAAAGTTTGGAAGCTCCTAGTCAAGAATGGCTGGGATTTCAAATGAGAAATGGCAAAAGCAAAAAAAAAACAAAAAAAACCAGTATTCTGAAGATTTTATAGGTTTTATTGTCATTAGCTGGAAAGAGGAGCAGTCTGGAAGGAAGTGGGCACATTAAATATAACTAAGTCTGCCACATTTCCATCTGCTTTTATGTATCCAAACCAGCAAGGAGCCACCTGCTAATCAGAAGTGCCACGTCTCATTTATGAATGCAATTAGTCTTTTTTAGTTAATTGTCTTAATTAGTTTGGAAATCTTTAAACATACGGGCAAACAGCAGAAGATCAAAAGATAACAGTTCTGCAAATGGAAGTAGTAAAAATATGATGAGTAATCAAAGGAGTTCAGGGCAAAATCGTGAACATTCACATAAACAAGGTTGTGGTAAAAATAATAATTAAAAACTCCAGCCAATTTAAACAAAATATTACCTTAACAAAACATATGTTAAAAATGGGAGAGGAAGAAAAGCAGTGAAAATTGTGTCCCCGGTGCCTTGGTATCTTCCTCCACTTCAAAAATCCCATTATGTAAACACAGACTGAGGAAAAGACAAATAAAAAAATTTCAGTTCACAATATTTAAATATTCTGCTTAAGTTCACAGACCTACTTTGTCTAGGCTTTAACTGGTTCTTTTAATATCTTTCTTGGTTCTTCAGTTATTTTTGTGTAAAAAACTTTGATAAGTCAGTCATTTACATACCACACACTGCCATTAAAGGCAGTAATAATGAGTTTCTAGATTTTCTCAAGATTTTACCCACTTTTTGTTTTGGTGCTACATCTGTGAGCACAGCCAAATGCATCCATGGAATCTGTACAAATGAGATAGAGCAGCTTTCACTGAGGAGCAGAGCACCTCTGCCTTTGGAAGCAGAATTTTGGGATTGGGTCAGCATTGGGTTAATTTGTTGGCACTGGTGTCGTTCTGCCAGCTGTTAATTTTGGCTTAGTTGTGGTCAGTTGTGATATTCCTGGCCTTTGGGGTAAATTCCATGCCTTGAACCACTTCAGTGAAGTCTCTGGACAAGCACTGATTCTTTGCTGTGATGCATCCATGTAAAAATCCATTCCCACTCATTATTGCCTGTAACTTAGCTGGAATTTCTCTTTCATTTCACCCCTTCCTTCTGCAAATCTGCACTTCCAGGGTCAAATCATCCCAGGGCCAAGAACTAGAGGATGTGTACCTGATATTTTGGAGCCTGCTGGAAGCATTTTTGCTGTTTGGCATCACAGGGGCTCCCCTAACTCCAGCCCTTCCCAGCTGGAATGTCCTTGCTGGAGCAGCTTTTGGCTGGATCATTGTGAAATGTGCTGCATCCATCCCATGCAGCACAGCAACAATGGCATTTTGCAGGTTGGTGGGCACAAATGTGTTTGTTTAGTTGAATCCAGGAGGTGTCTGGGATGTGCAACCTTGTTTTTTATGAAAGAGACCATCCAGGTAGCCTGCAAGAATATGGAGTGTCAGGGAATGATTGGCTTGTAGCATGAAACAGACTTTTGGGATAAAGATGAGGAAGAGTGAGCTTTAATTAAAAATCCTCTCAGCTTATCTTCTCACTCAGGGGAACGTGATTTTTCAACCATTAAAAGCAACTGGAGCATTACAGTATTTTTTTTTTTCTGGAAGGAGAAATAGCTCCTAATAGAGTGAGGCTTGCACTGTGCAACTCAGAAGATTCAAATGGGCCCCATTTGCTGTGCTGTGTAGAGGATGCAGCTTTTCCACTCACATCAATAAATGGGGAGTCAACCATCAGCTGAATTAAACAAAAACCAGGGAATTGCAGGGAAACACTGAAAAAAGGCCTCTGCTTGAAAAGACAGAGCAGTGTGAAGGCTGGATGTTTGTGAGCACAATTTAGCATTTCTCAATTGCCCAAAACACTGGTTCACCTGCCCTGTTGCTGGGATTGATCTGCATAGGCAGGTCAAAGATTGGCAGTTATTTGCAAGTTGTCAATAAATCAGTAACTGATGGAAAACCACATGAATTGAGCAGCATTTTTTACCAATGGTGCTGTTGAACAGCAAGACCAGGCTGTTGTGAGAGGCTGGAAAATGAAAACACTGAACTGTAGAGAACTTCTTGTTCTTTTGAACAAGATATCTTTGATATCTGTGATGTTCCTCAGAGATGTAGCTTCCCCATGCCTTAAATAGTATGTGTGCTATACTGATAGTATTGTTTCTTTCCTTTATAGTTACAAAAAAAAAAAGATCAGGGCCTATATCTGATGGCCAATTAACTTTTTTCCTCTTTGTACAATGCTTATTTTGCAATAGATGAAAGTGAAAAAAATAAGTAAATAATCCCACAACTCTCTCCTTTACTTCAATTGGTAAGGAAAAAGTGAATAAAAGCAGGTGTTTCAAAAACCCTGTCATATAAAGATTCCTATTTCTTTGGAAAGCAAGAACATTGAAGTGAATCTACAATTCCTGGTTTCCTCTAGAAAGAGTAACACTGACCTTCCTCTAATCCTTTTGACCTGCTATTGTAAGGCTGCTTATAAACAGAAATAGAAACCACATGCTGTCACTCAGGGCATCCTTAATTTCTCATCCTGAGCAAAGTAAAACTAAATCCTTTGTGAAAGAGCTCATAATTCTTCTCCTCTCTTGCAGCTGAGAAGGATCATAATGGAAAGTGACACTGAAAAATCACAGGTGGGCAAGACTTGTGGCAACACCTTTTAGAGCTGAAAAATATCCAGATAGAAAAGGATGTGGGTTTGATGGCTTTTTGCTTCTATGTTTGGGGTGGGTTGGGTTGGCTAGGGTTTTTTTTGTGTGTGTGTGAGTGCTTCTACAAACAGCCTCTTTATTACCTGTGAACTACTTTCCTTTAAAGGGGAAATTAACTGCTCCTCAGAAATTAGAAATTAGTGTAATTTTCTTTTTAAACCGTCTCAGAGCCATGGGAACAGTGGGGATGTTCAGGCAGGCAGATTGTAAGCCAAAGGAAAATCCCTAAAATGCCTTCAGCATAGATATGAGGACCTCAGAAACATTGGTTTGCACAAGAGAATTGTGAGGAGCCAGTTTAATTTTGATTCAGCCATTTTGGTCTCAACCCTGGTTGTCAAAAAATCTTTCCCTTTTAGGCAGTTCGACTTGTAAAGGTGGACAGACACTAAATAAATTCCAGTTTATAGGACTATCTTAATAAATTGCTTATAATTACACATGGATATATCAACAAAAAATAAAGGAACATATTAAAGAGAAGAGCAATTTTTAGAGAAGTCTTGGTTAATTTAGATGTCTTGAAAGACACTACCCAAGTAAAAAAAAATTAGAAGGGCTCATGTGCCTCTAGAAGATAACCTGATTCTAGGAAAAAATAAATCAATATTATGACTATTGCTTTTTGAGAGCTGATTGATGTTGTTGACGCTTTCTTAACCTTTTAGTCCCTTTGTTTAATTATAAATGTTACTGTGTCTTGGCTCCTCATTTATGCTAAGGCAGTTTTGATTATGTAAAAGAATGGGTTGCACACAACATCTCTCAGGATGGTGTCAGGCATTAATGAACCTGCTCTTAGGTTTGGGACTGCAAGAAGTCACCGTTCTTGATTCTGTATGGCTCTATTTTTTTTTTTTTTTAATGTTTTATATTTTTTATTCCATATCTTCCTTTAGTGAGCTACAGTAAGATATTATCTGGTGTGCAGTGTATCAAGTAGCCTGGATAATGGATTGCCATCCCAAATATCAAGCAATACAAGTGATGGGTTTTCATCCCATGACAAGTCAGGACAAATTGCTCTCAGGGTCTGAACAGACCTGGTGGTGCAGCACAGAGATTTTATGAAGCTTTTTGTTTCCATGAAGTTCCTCATTTGCTCACAAAGTTCCTGATTTATAGTAAATAAATGTGTCTGGATATTTCCCAATATTTGAGTGTTTAAAAAAATCAGTGAAAATCTGATATGACTGAATTGCTGATTTTTTTTTCTGATCTACCTGGAAGCACATGGACAATGAGGTGATTGCTCCTTACTTCTTTGTAGAGTGATGGATAACAGCAGCTGGTCAGGGATCTCGTTTCTTGTCAGAACAGTTTGGTTAAGGAGGCAATGCATCTCAACTCCAAGACCTGGTTTCTCCTAAAAGAAATGTACAGCCAGTTGGGTGCCTGTAGCAAGATGCTCTCCTGCAGATGCCCAGTGTTTTCAGTGTTCAAACCCCAGAGAGCAAGGTGCAAACTCGTGTCTGTGGCTGCTGGTTCCATTCAACACTCAGGACTGGCTCTCCCCTACCCCAAGTGTAGTGTGCATGTGTGTGTTTGTTTATATAAAGTGCAAAGCTATCTCCAAGGATGGCTGAAGCATTCACTGCTGCTAAGAAATGACCTAAGGAAAGTATTTTGAAAGATCCTGGTTTGTGCATTTCCCCAAAATAACCCAGCTTCTGTACAGAGAAATTGCCTATTAAAAAGAAATTGTGAAATTTTGAGCTTAAAGTGCAATTACAATATTTATACTGTTTTATTTGCTTCATCAGGTTGTGCTTTAAAGGCGTGAGATGCCATCAGTTTTGGGGAGAAATCTTGATCAAGGTCATTCTGTTCCCTGCATCAGTTGCTCACTTACATCGGGAGGACCCTGCAGCGCACGGCGGTGCCTCGAGATGCCAATTAACTCTGATTTGGAATTTTGTGTACAGTAATTAAAGAGCCAGGTAGCAGCAGACATGTGTTACCCCGAGATAACACGCTCCTTGGAAGTATCATGAGGCAGGAGGTGAAGTGAGTGCCTCCAGTGACCTGGGAAAGGCATTTATCTCAGCACTGCACGAGCCTGGGGGGGCATTGCCACTGCACACCAGCTATCAGCACTATCAGCTGCACTGAGATTGATTGCACCATGTCAAACATATGTTTAAAACATGCTCAGCCTTGTGCATCGTGTGATAATTGTGCCTGACTCTGAAGGACCAATGTATCAGGTGTGAGGCGATAGGAGCATGAAGTGTTTGGGTTTGGCTTTTTATTGTTTTCACTGGGATATGCATGACTGGCAAAAGTTATCTTGAAAGGGACTTGAGCTCCAGAGTGCCACAGCTTCAACAAACCCAACATCCATAATGCAGGAGAGTGCTCCCGTGTAATTGGCTCAAGTTGTGCATTCAGAGCTGGTGTGTGTTATTCCTTTTTCTCACAAATGTGGGTGTGCACGAGCGCGTTTGCATGCCCAGAGCCATCTCCACGGTGTTTATTTTTAACCCATTGTTATTTTTGCCCCCTGCCCGCTGTTGTGAGTGGTTTCATTTTTTCAGGTGACTGACAGGGAGCATTTTCCCAGCAGCACAGAGCAGCCTGGCACTGTCCCTGGGATGAGGGTTGGCTGCTCAGCACAGCCCTGGCAGACAAAGGGCTTTGTGCTGCCTGCTCCTGCCCACAGCCCCCAGCCAGGCACCACATCACACAAGCAGAAAGGTCTATCTTTAATCTGAGCTGCTCAGGAAATCAAAGGGGGGGCATTAAAACAAGAGCAGCGAGTGATTTCCGCAGGAGATCTCTTTCCTGTTCCATTTGATGGAACGAACAGCAGAATCAAAGCAAGGTTACAAGCCCCGTGTACTTTTTTTTTTCCCAGAGATTTTTGTGATGTCAGTTCACAAGGTATTATAATAATGGAACATAGGTACGATAATGATTTTGGAAAATTTCCTCTTTTTTTACCTTAGAATATTTTACCTATAGCTGCTCTGGCAAGGTGTGTCTCGTCTGAGTCATCAGGCTTGCAACTAAACATGTTAAAGCTGATTAAATCTGCAGCTGCTTGTTTCTTTGCATTCTTTTGATCTCTGCTAAAAATAGCCACGGTGCCTTCCTAAGGACTAAATTTCAAAGGTGTGGTGGGATGCTGCCTCCACATTGGATTTGAACAATAATGAACAGCAAAACACTGTTTTGTGCTCAGAGGGAAGGGCAGCAAGAGGAAGGCAGGAGCTGAGGGAAGGTCCCCTGCCTTGGCTGGGCTGTCAGGTGCAGCGTCCTGACTCAGGAATTGTTTTGCTCCCTCCCAGGCAGCAAAGGTGGGTGGGCTGTGCCTGGCAGCCCCACCTCGAGGTGTCCTACACAGGAGAATGTGACAGAGACATTTCCTGGGCTGGCACCAGGGCAGGGACACGGGGTCCCCCCCAGCTCTCACCCTGTTAAAGCACATGGAGTGCTCTAACAGGGAGGGAAATGCTGTGTCCTTCACTGGCAATGCCTCCCTGCAACTGAAATGTGCTTCTCTCTTGTGTTTTAGACAAGCTGGTGGTTTTTTCCCCCCTCTTTTCTTTTTCTTCTGTAAAACGAGGTTAAGGTGGTAGTGTAGGATCTTGGCTTATTCTGTGCTGGCTTTCTTTGCACTTCAGTGGAATCCACATGGGATGGTGATATCCAGCTCTGCATTACTGCTATTTCTCACTTTAATGACCCTGGTAAATCTTTAATGATTGCCATCACTGTCAGAAGGGCACAAAGGGCCCTCATCTGTCTTGATGCAACCTAAGAAAATATACTCACAGATGTCAGTTAAAATAATGGCATTGGTGGTAGATCACTTGGATTTTTATGGGTACCCACCTCTTCTTGCAAAAACCAGCACAGAAATCCCACTCTTAATCATTATAAACACTTAAAAACCCTAAATGTCCATGCTTTGGCTTTGGGGTTTTTTTTTAATTAACTAGGGAAGCACATCCCAGATAAAAATAATTGAGACAGGCACTTCACAAGAATGGGCCTCCTCATTTCTGTATTCCAGAGCACCTGAGATATGAGCTCTTATTTAAATTATGTATTTCCAAGTGTGGAATTTTCATCCAAAACTTGCTTGCAAGTCCATGTTAGAGGGATTCATCCAACATTAGAGCAAAGCTTTTTCCACCACTTAAACATTGGTTCATCACGAGTGATTTCCCTATCATAGCATAGCCTTTAAGACACAATTCTCTCAAATTATGGGGTGTGCTGGCAACACTGAGAGTCAGAAACTGGATATACACATCTCCTGTTCTCATTAATAGCACTTGCCTGCCTAATTCACTGAGCAGCACCGAGAAAATGGAGCCCCATGGGTCAACATCAATGGATTCAATGAGGTCTTCACCCTCTAAAAATGCCATTAGTGGGGGTGAGAGCTGGCTCTGGGCCCTGGGGTTTGCTGCAGCCCTCTGGAGAGAATAAATCTGACACAGAGGTGCTCAGGTTTGCCTGGGTAAGCCCCCACCCATTGCTCCATTGTCTACCACTGTTTACTCCATTTCTCCTGTGTCACCAGCTCATTCCTGTCTAGGGACACACACTGAGCCCTTGCCACTTATCTCCACCCTTCCCAAAATTAAGTGTTCGTGCTAAGCCAACTCATGTCTTTAAAGGAGTTCAGTTCACACCAGAAGTTGTCTCCACGTAGTTCTTCATGCCTGGTTCAGTTGTAAGGCTCAGACTGAGTTTGTAGGTTGATCTGGACAAGGAGGTTTTTGTGGTCATCTCTAAAGCAGAGACTTCTGCCTAGTGGTGATGGAGTGTGGGATCAGCTTAATCTGTCTCCTGGAGCTGGGTGGTTTTGTTTTCCTTATTATAACATACTCAACTACATATTAAATCTAAATTTTTCTTGCTTTCCACAGAATTTCCAAGGCACTCTATCCCTGAACATGATCAGTAAAATGTGGCTTTATTTAAGAACCCTCCTTTTTGGGCTGTTCTTCAAAACAGAAAAAACTTGAGAACTTTTCTGCTGTACATGGTAGCTAATATTTGAATCCATATAACATCCAGAGCATGAGATTAGGAAAGGGTGGATGACCTAGAAAAACACAATGTAATCTTATTAAAAAAAACCTAAAGAAGTATTCAAGCTCTAATAAATCATTACTTTATTCATAAACCACATATTCGTAGCAGATTTTTATTACACTTCTGTGCTCACCTAACTTTGTAGTCTCTTTTGATTTTGTTTTTGTCTGCAGTTATTTTCCACTTCTAAGACATTTGATCTGTGTTTTCCTTTAGACCTCTGCTCTTTGTGTAGATTACTAGAAAGGAGCTCAATTACAGTTTTGTCTCTGATGTGGATATTTCTTTATTGAAGGTTGTACAAAGGCGTCCTTCCTCAAGCTCCATTTCAAACAGGGCTTCAAATATAAACTATAAAAAAATAAAAATAAATAAATAGCTAATCTGAGCAGGCCAAGACATGCTTAATTTTAGCTTTCATGGCGTGTACAATGTGTGTGCTTGGTACAATGTCAACAGCAAGTGTTCACAATCTTCTGTGCTACACAATTTGAGCAGTTTCAGGCCTTCTAATACTGTTTGAGGATTTTATGTACATCCCCTTGAAAAAAAATAGGTTCTTGAAGAATGTATCAGTACTGGATTCAGCTGTAATTTGAGGATGCAGAGTTCCTCTGTTAAATATGCATTTTCCCCCCTTGGATGTGGGATTTCCTGTCAGCATTTTGTGTTTTCCTCCTGCAAATAAACACAGCACAGAACTTTACACTCTGTGATGAGGCAATGTGAGAGTATCCTTTTGGGAATACATTTTTTACACGTGTTAATATAAACGATGCAATAGTTCCTCAGTTAAAATGTTCACTTAAAAGTGTTTTAACCCACTTTGGCAGACATGGATTTATAGAAAGGCTGCTCACCCTACACTTACAGCACTTACTGTGATTGCTGGGTGAGTTCAGTGAGAATTTATGAGCAATGATATTAATTAGCGGAGTTATACGTTTTATTAGATACAATTTTCCAGCTATATAATTCTTGGAATCTGAAAGACAAAAATTGACCTACTTGGAGTTTATGCCACAGTCAAGGCTAGAGATTGTTAGTCTTTTTCTGTAGGCATATTTTTGAGTACTGGTGTAATGGTTTGTATCCATTTCCATGTCATGTTGTAATATTTTCCTGAAGTTATTTTGTCTTCAAATATCTCTGAGATGAGAATTCAATTGCTGTAGTGCTGTTTGTTTAGGAAGAGAGAGATGCACAGCTGTTTTCCTCGATGATTGGTGTATAAAGACTAGATAAGAATATTTTTTGTTAAAGAAGGTTTGGATTTCAAGATGCTAAACATAAAAATGTCACGGTATTTGAATATTGATGTTAAGGAGGTATTTCAGACAGCTGGTATTTGTGTTCAAAGTTATGTCCTGACTGCTCTGCAGGATACAGGACTGGTCTGTATAGACTTCTAACCTCAGAGGAACAATCTTGCTGCTAATCTTTCCTTTCTGAGGTGGATGGGAAGCAAAACAAAAACGTTGTGTCTTCTCAGCCCCTGAATGGCAAGAGATGATGGGAGCTGAGCTGCACTTGATGGGAGCAGGAATTGCCACATTTTGTAGAAAATGTCCCCATTTTTCAAAGTATGAAATGCGGATCTGGCTGACTAACTGACCATTCTAAATGGTTGTTGGGCATGGGGGAGAGGATGCTTCAACAGAGCACAGACTAAAGAGGAACCAAATGTCATTCGTAAGCTGCAGGCTGCAGCTTGGACCTACAGGTGCCTGGTGAGCTGAAATCCCTCCCACCCTGAGACCTCCACAAGGCTCAGGAAAGGCCCCAGGTGCTCCAGCCTCTCTCAGGAGCTGCTTCCCCTGCTGCCAGCCCATGCCATGATTCCCCTGTAAGTCATATTTCTTTATGTATCTCAGCTGTGTAATTTGAACTGAAGATACTGAGGGTTATGCTCACTTGCACAGGAGATGTATTTGGCCCAGCATCTTAGTAAGCATTATGTCTGAAAAGAGGAGTGAAATTATCCTAATTACATTCTTTGTTTGGTTTATGAGGTTCTAAATCAAGAAATATGTTAAGTCTTTTCTGTTTTCCCCCAGCTCTTCTTTATGGTTGGGTTTGTGCTTCCTAGAGGAAAACTGCTGTTGTTGTTGCTATTTTTTGTTAAAACAAGAAAAACTTTTCAGGATCTCACCTTTAAGATAGCTTGGGTAAATTTTTCCTTTTGATCTTCATTCATTTTTTTGCTTTTATGTAAACTTGAATTTATACCCCCTCTCTTACTGGCAATCTGCCATGTCCTTCTGAACTCTCATTTATTTGTCTCTCTTTCCCTGCTATCTTCTTGTTCCTTTCTCAGAAAAATTCACAAGCACTTGCTCACACCACAGCTCTGAATTTGATCCACTGACTGATCCAAGTTTGCTGCTTACTTCTGCATGTTCTTTTTGTCTGGAGTGAATTCTGTTTTAGCACTGCAATTACCATTACAGCTGATTAGAAAATCAAATCTTTTAATCTGAAATGTTTCACAAAAAGCAAGTTTCTAAAAATGCTTCCATTGAACATTGTAGGAATGTTCCCATTTTCTCTGTGAAAGACTGCAAGCAAATGTTGGGAGCTTTTTTAGCATTTTGTTGAGACTGGCATGAATAAACTTACATTAGTTTAATTTTTTTTATTACAGAAGTCATATGAATGTGGTCTCATACACTAAAATACTTTGTTTGTAGATGTATTTTTATGGTGCTGAAAGAAATTACTGCAATTTAGAAATCAGTGTTATGTTAGATGCTATCACAATGAGTGAGAGTAGTGTGTCTTCCTTACCACAGACTGATTTTGGATTACCTAAAGAAATATGTCACAGAAACTCATGTAAATAATGTCCTGCTCTGTAGTTCTGCTTTTAACAGGGACTCATTGGCCCTAACAGACCTTATATTTTACACCTCAAATAAAGAGCAATCTTTGAAAATACTGCATTTAAAAACCGTTGTGAAGTTTGAAATGAGAAAGGGTTTTGTTAATCTTGATCCCTGCAGAAGTATCAATGAAATAATGGAAATAATCTGGTGGTCTGGCAGAGGGAGGATCCTCCCTGATGAGGAATTTGGTGTCTAACCCTGCTGGTGGTGCCAGGGCAGAGTCAGGAGGGGAGGGCACCTCATCCTTCCTGCCCAGTGCACAGAGACAAAAACTACTCCTGCTACTTCTGAGAACTTGGGGTGCTCCCTCTGTCAGGAGAGAATGAAGTGTTTTTGTTTCCTCAGCTGCTGGAAAGGGAGGTTCCTGGGGCTGTGTTTGCTGAGTGCTCTGGCTGTAAGGGCAGCTCTGCAGGCTGTGCACGGAGATCTGAGCCAGAGCACATCACACCTGAGCCTTGCCTGAGCCTGGGGATGAGAGCTCTGATTTGATCATGAACCAGCACTGCCAGAGACACACTCTGAAGGAAAAAAAACAAACCCAGCGACCTTGTACACTCCTCCTTTCTGTCTCTGCTTCAAGCACTGAATCAAGCACATTTATGTATGTGCTATGCAAGCTGTCTGTGCAGCATTTTGGTGATGGAGCTGCTGTTTGCTGTTTCCATAAAATTGAATACACTTGAGAGTCATCACAACGCAAACCCTGTCATGGTCAGCCTTCAGATGATGTTTTGTCTCTTCCTGGCCTTTGTTGCATTCAGAAAGCTGTGCAAATATCCATCAGCTCTCACAGCAGAGGGAGGATTTTCTGGCCTCTTTCACAGATGGGACAAAGAGGCAGGGAGGGAAAGGACCTGCTGAAGGTCGTGTGCCCAGCAGTGTCAGAAACTGCATCAGAGCTCATGGCTCTTAAATGCCAGCTGGGTGTTGGGGTTTGCTTTTGTTTTGTTCTGTTTTTCTCCTTCAAAATCAGAGTGGTTTTGGATGAGGTAGGTTGAAGTCACTGAGTTATCTTCAAAATAATAACTGGGCAATCTGCTGTGCACTACTCAATACCAGATCATATTGGGTCATCCTGTTCCTTAATTTTTTCCTGCAGCCCAGTGTTGTGTATTTAGCCTTTTTGCTGCAGTACGACTTTGTAACCAAACATTTCAGAGGGTTCTCCATGTCCTAGAACAGTGCAGCTCTGTTTGTAGTGACTGTTCCAAAAAGATGCCATGGTAACTCCAGACATTCCAGCTTGGATCTGGAGAGCCCTGGGTGCTGCTTTCAGCCTTCCCCCAGATGTCCTGTGTGACCTCAGGGAAGTCATTTATTGCCTCCTGTCTTGTTTCTCCATATCTAAAAAAGGGTAATAATGATTCTCTCCTTTTGAGGGCCTGGGTGAGGGTCTCAGATGCTCTGTTCAAGAGGTAACAAAAAATTCATTTAGAGTTCTTCAAGGAAAATAAGCCAGGAAATGAAGAACATACTGCTCAATATAATGACAGCACCTGTCTATGTCTGCTCTTTTTTCCCCACTTTTATACCACCCCACAGAGAATTGTGAAGACTTACCTCTACTTTTTCTCTATCCAGGATGTTCTGGACCTCTGCTTGCATCCTGCTGGTATGTGACCCTTGAGTTTTGAACTAAATACAATTTTAAATTTTTTTTTTTAACTGGTGAAATCTGCTTCTGTAGTTTAGCAACAAAAGCAAGATCTGCCAAATTATTCAAAAATAATTTGAACAGATGGCAAAATATGGCATCTCAAGCCTCCCAGAAACATTTAACTTCCTGATTACATTTCACAGAATAAATGTTGACTGAGATAAGTGCAGTAAGGCACTTTTTAGAAGTGCATCGACAGTTTTTGTTTCCCACAGACAGAATTATGGTTTAGTTACATTAGTAGAGACACTGTGATGTAAATTTAAGGCAAATCTCACAAACTAAGATAACATAGATGGTAGCACCTGTATTCTTTATTTTACAATTGTTTGCATGACTACCAAAAGAGAAGTAATCTGATACAAGTGGATTTTTTGTTTTATGTTGTTTTTGGGGGGGTTTAAAATTTGTTTGTTGAGTTTATCTGTAATGAGAAGGTGAACCACACCCTGCAATCTGAAGGAGCTCTATGGTCCCTTTTCAGAACTTCCCAACCTCCTGCTGTGAGGTGAAAGTTGATCAGCACCTGTGAAGAGGTTCTCCATCACTGCATGGCCAGAAATGGCTTTTTCCATCCTGATTTGGAGGGCATTTCATCTTGCCAAGAGTTTAAAGCTATAAAATAGTTAGGAAGAAAGGAAGAAAGGGGTTTTTTTTCTGTAATTTTAATGACTTTAAAACTCAGCTCTGTAACATTTTCAGGCTTATGGAGTGAGGTAGTGGTAGGAATTCCCAAGGTGAGAAGTAAGTGAAAATGAGAAAGAGGAAGATGAGGTTTTTACCTCACTGCTAACTTTAGGAACTGCAGTTTTAGGGAAAGTAAATGGCACAAGACCCACCACAAAGGGTGTTGGTGCTGTCAGCAATAGACAGATTCCATTCATTTCAGTACGCTTTCAATCAGGTAGTGCAGAAGGAAGCCCATTTTATTTGTGGGATAGATGTAGGTGAAAAGATAAATTCTGTTTACTGCTGACTCCTGTTTGTAGAGTTGAAGAAATCAGGCCATCACCAGCATTTCAACCTCAGAGATAGGTTTTAGTTATGAAGTCCCAGAGGCAAAGAAGGGAAAAAAAAAAAAAGAGTCAGAAATCAGCAGTTCAAAAATGATTAGGAAATCTCTGGTGCTTTGAAAAGATGGGCTGTAGAAAGCTGACACCATGGATGGAGTAACATCTACTTCCTTCTCAGGATGGGAACTCTGAAAGTGGAGATTATGGCAATTTTTTTCTTTTTTTAAGGTTTCAGGAATCTTAAGTGTTTTTGATAAGTTGAATTCTGTAAGCTCAGTAAATAGTTTAATTTCTTATTCTTGATGCAAATACGTAATATGAGCCAAAGGGCTCAGGTGAACATAATCAACCTAAAGTTCAGACCTTTAGTCATAGAAGAGGTGGCAGTGATTAAATTTATGCAGGAGCCTTGGAGGGGAGGAGAAGAAAATTTTAACTAATTTCAAGTTCTTCTCTTATTCTGATGGCACTTTGGCTAATTTGGTCTGATTCCTGAGGGGGTGTGTTGCTCCAGAGCTACCCTTCCCAAAAACCCTTTGGAAATTAAAAGTTGTCCAAAGGAATGTTGTTGCAGGAATCTATCACTTTGGGTGATATTTTCAGCTAGAAAATTTAGTTCATTTTGGCCTGGAAATTATCATGGAGTGAAATGGGAACGAGGGAGGGTTAAATTTTCCATAAGGGAGTCTCTCAAGGTGCTGCTTTGAACTCCGTGCAGCTCACCTGGAGTTGCAAAGTGTGCACGTGGTAAATCCAGTGCTAAATACAGAAGAGTTGCTTAGAGGAATGGAGCAGGGAAGCTGATTTTGGCAGGGCAGAAAGAACACATTTCCCAGGGATGTCAGAGGCCCCTGAGCTCCCAGTTTGCCCTGAATCCAGAACAGCTGGAAGCATAACCCAGATCCTCCAGCTCGCAGGCAGGTGCTTTATCACCAGAAAATCAAAAGCTGCTCTGTTGGTATGAGATGACCCCTCAGTCAAATGTCAAAACTTTGAAATATTTTCTTAAGATGGCATCTTTCTTTTCTGATATTCTGGAAGATGTAGAGGCCAAAATGAGTTGCTTCAGGCTGATTGTTTCATTGACTGACAGTCTGGGAAGGCACCTTTGGTGTCCAGCTGTACAACCACACACCTGGGAGGCAGCACAGGAGCTTTCAGAGCGCTCCTGGCAGCAAAAACAGAAGTGGAAAGGTGGAAGCCTGCTCTCAAACTGGAATACACAGAGTAACTCAAGCCATGAACTGATTTCAGAAGAAAATACTTTAATGGGGAGGATATAATAGCACCTGAGCCTAATTTCTAAACTCTTGATTAGGGAGAGATTAGGAAATCTCTTGTGTTTTGAAGAACTGGGTTGTAGGAAACTGACACCACGGATAGAACCACAGCTATTTCCTTCTCATGATGTGAACATTGAAAGGAGAGATTATGGCAATTTTTTTTAAGGTTTCAGGAGCCTTAAATGCTGTTGGTAAGTTGAATTCTGTAAGCTTATTTAATAGTCAATACAAAATTTAGGGCTGTTTCTCTGAGGGACTGAGAGACAAAGGGAGAAACTGCACAGTCAGAGCTGCAGCAGGATGAACCTGACTGCATTTCATTTGTCTATTATTTAAATTTAGGTGAGTAAATTGATGCTGAAATGACACAATATGTGTGGCAGGAAAGCTGACACCACTGACTGCACTTAAGATTTTCAGTGTAACAGATTGGTTATGCTGAGCTTGGTCCCAGTGGTGAGTTTTAGACTCTGGAGACACCATGGTTTGCTGTATACACAAAGAATGCTGTCAGGTTGTGTTATTATTTTTTTATAGTGTTTAATTATTGTGTTATCATGGAAACGGCTCAAATTGTTTCCTAGACTGAGTTAAGACAGCTGCCAAAGTAACATCACTTTTACATTTCACTGTGATAAAACTGCCTCACCCTTAATACATTAAAAGAGTGGTAAAATTAAATTTAACTTTCAGAGAAGAGAGTAAGTGCAGGTTCCATAGAGGACAGGATTTTGTGCTGCTAAGTGGATTATACCTCTCTCAGGGTACTCCAGATTTTACAGACTCAAATCTGAATTTCACATATGGCCTCAGCCCTAGGCCAGGGTCCTACTTGAATTATTCCAGACTTGTACATAGAAAGCTGTGCTCCAGACATGAATCCAATTACCAGCAGCAGTCAGGCAATTGAATGGCTACAGAAAAAAAACCTGAGACACTGGGGGGTGGGAGGGAAGTGAAGCAGGGGGAGGAGTGGGGAGAGGACTGTGATTTGTGTGGTAATCAAGAGGAGAAGGTCAATTGTAACAGGCTGGTTTAGAAGACAAAGCTAATGCAGGGTGCCTTCCACTCTGTCGAGGGATGCTATCAATAGATCTGCTGCTTTCATGACAAAAAATGTCACTAACTGACAAGATGAATATAGGCAGGGGAGGAAGGGCTTTTGATGGCTCAGGTGATTAAAACCCAGACTGCAGACAGCAATTAGCAAACACCAGGCTGATGACCTGAGCAGGAGCTCAAGTGCACCGAGGGAGGAGTGGAGAAGGTGCAGCAGTGCACACACAGGGGCACCTGCCAGGTTCTGATGGCACTGAATGGGCTTTTCTGCCTGTTTGCTGCTGCTCTGAGCCCCTGGATAGGAGCCCCTTTTAAAATGCCAGAAGGTACATGGGTTTGTTAGCAGTTTGACTGCAGTTCAGGCAGGCAGCACTCTGCTTTTCTAGAGGCAGCAGGACTAGAAATGCACACCTAGTGCAGCCTTTGGCTGGTGGCTGTGGCTGCTCAGAGCTGGTTTGAGGTCTCTGCTGTGTCAGTGCACCCCTGCACCCCTTAAGCATTTCACTGCTCTTTTACTGGCAGCTGACACCCACATTCCTCGAAAATTGCTTACTTTTTTATCCCTTCTGCATCTCACAAGATGAAGGCTTTTGAAAAATCTGAGGGTGTGTTTTCTGCTAGGATTGCAAAATAGCAGCTAAGCCTTCAAGAGCATTCCCCAGCCTACAGGTCAGCTTATAAATCTGAAAGAAAAAGGGTTTGGATACTTATGTTTGTTTTATTGCTGTTTGCATAATAATATATGTTATTCTCAGGATATGGCAAATGAGCTAATGCTTCCATCAGTTTAAAATACTGGCACTTATCAATTACAAGAATTGATTGTCACAAAGCTTGTAGAATATTGGATTTATGGTTGAGAGAAGTGCTATGGATTTCTTCAACTGTTTCTGAAGTTTTAATCGTGTCTCATAATATAAGGTGCTGAGATGCAGCTTTTAAGGAGAACACAGAAAAACCTACGGGCTTTGTTGGAAACATCTATGATTTCATTTAAGAAAAACCAAACCAAGCAGCAAACCAACCCAGATTTTGAAAAATTGGGGCATCAGAAGTTATGACGGGATGTCAGGAGCTATTTATTCCATAAAAGCTTGTGGTGTTAATGTTTCCATCAGTGCTGATAAATCCATCATGGCTTAATCTGTTGTGCTCAGTGTGGTAACAGGACAAGGAGCAGCCATCTGCTTACCGTATTTGATTGCTGTTTCTTTGCACAAATACAGCCCTGCTTCCAGCACTTAGGAGTGATTAGCTGCAACTTATGGAGCTTGCTGTGACATTCCCACTGAGTAATTGCTGGGGAAAGCGATCTGAACATGGGGCAAATGGTTAGAAACTACATTTGTGACAAGTTTAAGGTCTAACAAATCTCCCACCACACGTGTGCCATAAGGGAAAGGAAAAAGGGCAGAAAGCAATCTGTAAAGGACGGGGATGTCTGCTACAGATATTTTTCCAAAGTCTACTCTGCAGAAGCTTGAAAAGCCTGATTTCCTATCCCTCCAAGCCCCCGAGGCAAAACAGTCCTTGATTAAAAAAGGGGAGAAAAATTTAATTGCTCTTTCTCTCACATTCCTAGCTTGGTAATTTGTTTTTCCAGTAGTTGCACAGGATCAGGGATGGGGGCTTTGTGCTCAGACTCTCCTCATCAGGAGGTGGTGGGGGCTGAGGCACAGGCATGACAAAAGCTTCTGTCCCCTTGATTAATAATTTATTTCATTTAGTGGGTTAGAAGGGGCTAGCTCTCTGAAGACTGCCTTGAAATTACTGGTTTGGAGAGATCTGCTCCCAAAACTGAACCTTCCTGCATCCCTACCGTGTCCTTGAACTTTACTCACCCAAATGTTTGTTTATAGAGGGGCAGATTAAATGTGCAATGAAAGAGAGTTAATTTAACAGCGCAGACTAAGATACTCCGAACAACTCCAAGCCCCAGTTTTGTCCTATTTTAAGTTCTTAAGGGGGATTTGAGGTTTTCTTAAAACTACTTATGGTATTTTGAGCAATTTTCTTTTTGATGAGCTGCAGCTATTACCCTTCTCCTTTTGTAGGATTTTATTACCTTCTTTCCCTCTGACCAAAGACCCCAACTCTTCCCTTTTCCTCACTTTCTCTCACTCTGAGGGGGAATTAAAATGAAGCTTCGTATTGGCTCCTCTGGGCTTTCCACCAAAAAGAACAGGCTTGACTGTGACTTTAGATTTGCAGTGGCCTGACACAAAAAAAATAATGTGTCTGAAATTATGTAGCTTTTGAAGCGATTTGGGACATGTGAGACATTCTGCATGTCCTACAACTAATGTGAGTGTATTTTACCTGCCCTGATAATGGCCAGCTGTACCTCAGGATTGTGTTCTCAGCAGTCACTTACAGAGACTTCTCTTCCCAGGGCAGGAGTAACATCAACCAAACTTCTCTTAGAGCTGCAGCTGTTTTCAAGGGGCTTTTGGAGAAGAAAACCCATCCATTGTGCAGTTCTCCCCATGCAAAGTGAGCTTGAACATGGTGGTGAAGATTTCTCCTGGTGCTCTTGGGCTGTTTGCCACAGCAGCCCTTGCCAATCTGGGTGACAGGCTGAGAAAGGAAAGACATTTTTGTATAGCTGTGAACTAATTTTTTTTTCTTTTGTAAACAGGTGAAAATGCAAACCTTTCCTCTGAATTTCCAGATCACAACCTGTGTAAAGTTCCTCCTTAACAACAGAAAATACTGCCCAAAGCACCTCACCATATCCAGAACCCTGAGCATCCCCAATCCAAGCTGCTCCTGAGGCTTTGCCCTGAGTAGGGGAGGGACTGAGGGGTTTGGGGGCCAGGCAGCAGATCCCAGAAAGGGGTGAGAAAGGTGGCACAGACTGGGAAAAAGGAAATGTGAATGTTGCAGTGCGTTTTGCCATGAGCACATAGATGGAGCTTTTCAAAATAGAGGAAACACCTGTGAGAGAAATCTTCCCTTCCTACTTTGTCATCTCCTGGAAGGGTTTGTGATCCCAGGTCTCACTCTGCCTTCTGGTCAGCTCTTTTCATTCTGAGTCCAGTTGTGATGGGACAATTTTCTTTCCATGCCATTACTTATTGCAGCACTAATTAGATCTTTGCTGTAAGAGCTGGAGTTACCAGTTGAGAGTGATTGGGTTGTTCTTTACCTCAAATGAGAAGTGGTGACTTTTGTTTGCTGCAGCTGCTGACTGGATTTGTGCCAGAGTCATACAGCAAATTAAATATTATATATCTCCCATATAGCCCTGGCTAATTTAAATCCAAAGTAATTGCTTCTGGAGTAATTGATTTACATCTATAGCCAATATTTCTGTGTGTCTTTTGTTGTTTTAATTATCTAATGATCTGATTGTGCAAGTAATACAGGATAAAGACTTCATGTTTATTTCATTTTGCATTGCAGAAAGTCAACAATTTGAAAAGCAGAGGTTTGCAGTCCAAATTGCACAGGACCTTTTAACCTGGATGTCTCTTTGACCTGCACAACTCAACGATAATGATGCTTTTGTGTACAAATATTACATGTAAGAAACATCTTGTATTGTGTTGCAAGTAAATACTTAATTCCCCCATTTTATATATGATCATAGGATTTGTTTTTGTCAAGGAATAATTTTGTAGCTCATTTTATTGATCAAGATTGAGAAGAGACTGCCTGGGGCCTTTAGCTGGGCTATTTTAGTTGAGGGTTTTTTTCTTTTCCCAAGCAATACTATGATTTGATGTTGTTTGACTGTGCCTGCTTTTGAAGGCTGATTACAGCATTTGGGCACATAGGATGCAATCAGTCCTTAGCTAATTACTTTAGCTAGTTCATTATTAATTTGCAATGCAACCCCTTCCAATCCAGCAAGTCACTGTCTGTGCCAAGCCAATGACAGTGAAAAATGAAGCAGAAAGGGCTTAGGAGCTCTGGAAGGATGGGAGATGATGTTACAGTTTTATTCCATCATTGCTGGCTGAGGATCTGTCTGGGGAAAGTTTCCTGCTTGCCATCAGAGGGGGACTGGAGGGTGGGAATCCAACTACAGATCACGTAGCAGAAATGGTGTCAATCTGAACATGAGAAGAAAAAATATTGAAAATGCCTTTGTAGAAACCAGTCAGAATGAAGATCAGAAATCCACGGTGTGGAGGAATAAAAGATGTGAAAGAGGAGAGTTGGGATGAGAGAAGGGTGGTGCTGATAACAAAAAACTTTTATGAAATGCATGAACAGAAAGCAAACTGCTGTGCTATCAAAAGGTTTGAAGAGAGTATGTACCCTCAAAGGTCAATAACCTTATCTGAAATAATCTAAATTCTCACTGTGTCAGGATTCATTGGAATCAAACATTTCTGGAAGGGATTGGCAAGGCATTTGCTCCTGACAATATCCTAAATAATCCTTCTCATGTTGCTGCAAGGGGAGAATGAGCGTAAAATGCTGAGAATTCTGCACCATTAGAGGATGTTAGCAGGAAAAATTAAGCATGAGGTTGTCAGAGTCACTGAATTTCATCAGATTCCTTCAGATCATGTTCTTGTTAAATAAGAGATTTGGTATTACTTCACCTCTTTGTGCCCTTCTCCCTCTCTCTCACATTGCAGGATTTTTGCTGCTTACACCGATACATTGGACTTTTCAAAATAGCCCAGTGCAGGTTTTCCAGAGGTGCTCCATAGACTTGCTATTATTTAATTTCTTTGGCCTTTTAAGTGGCTGTTTTTAAGTTACTTTATTGCCACCAGAACTTCCTTCTTTATCCAATACAGTGCCCCTGCCTGGTGATTACAACCGTATTGTCACCTTTTTTATTGATGTTGAATTAACCATAGTTTTTAGTGATTTTTATTATTATTGTTTTGGTAAACACTAAGTTTCTGCGCTGTTTTCCATTGTTCTACATTGTTCACATTTTTTACAGCCTTTACAAACTCTGCTTCCGGGGCTGTAAAATCCATGAAATGTGGAGTTTGAAATAGAGTCATGTAGTGCTTGGAAAAAAAGTTATTCTCATTTTATAGTCATTTGTTAGGTAATCAATTTAAAGGTCTTCTATACTGCCCTTTAAATGTATAGGTGTAATTCCTATAAGCATTAATAGGATTTACATTTCCTGTTCACTGGAGACCATATTCTTTAATTTGCTTCTCTTTCTTTCTATACAGAGGTGAAAAGAATTGTGTGGATAAAATACTACAGCATATTTACAGGTAATCTCAATGCTTGATTTTAACAACTTTGTCCTCAAATTTGTTTTGGTCAGAGAGCCATAAAAACATAATAGCATTGTTTTTATTGCACGTCTTTCCTGATAATACAGCAATGGTTATTTCATAGTTAATACATTTAGAGGGACATAAATCTGACTCTCAGTATTGACCACCCACCCCAGTGAAAAGACTCAGTGGATTAAAATTCTGAAGTGGGGACTCAGGGTCATCCCTGAGGGAGGGGCAGTCAGAGCAACCTCCCATGTAAAATAGAATGTGGCAAATTAAGAGGAAAGGTGGGGCAGGTGGCATCCAGAGAATGGTGGGCAAGCAAAGAACTGCAAACTAAGCTCAGACACATGTGGGTATGCTGGAAACAAAAGCCCACAAGTTTCAAGAACAAAAAAGTGGGAGCACATTCTTAAAAATCCTGGATTAAAGAGAATTATTTCCCCCCTCCAGCAAGTGGGTGTGTTGGGCATGTCTCTGCTGTCTTGCATTTGTGCTGAAATTGGCCCTGACATCTGGAGGCTACTGCAGTATCTAGGCTTTGGAATTTAATAAAAAAAGGGACAAATTCATGTTTTAGTCATATTTTTCTGTGGTGGGAAAAGTCTTTTGCATTTGAGCTGCATAGGCAGGGGTTTCCTGAGGCAGATTGAACTTTGGCAGATATTTGGGATAGTGTGTGTGGCAGTAAACAACACAGTGAGCTTAGGTGGTATTAAAATTGTGCAGAGACAATGTTCAGACTTCAGCAACTTCATCACAAATGGAATGTAACCACTGCAGGGATTTCTACAGAGTCTATTTAGTAAAATACACTTGTAATGTTCATCAGAACCTAGAACACAAATTTACTGAAAGCCGTAATATTTTTGTAGTGTAATAACTCTGCGGTTGTTTTCAGGCACTTTCACTTGGTATCATAAATGATTATTTAAAAGTTACTTTTCTTCTGGTGCACAGAAAAAAAAAAAAAAAAGAATGCATTTTCTAGCTGGCTTTCCATCCTCGCCTCAGAGCTTGACTGATCATTTCTTTCATCAGAGGTCATCTGTGCTTCTAAAAATTGAAACCTGTGTGGCCAATGTTTGTTCAGTTGTTGCATATTAGCTCCTCAGTGGTTAAAAAGATCTGAACAAATAAGAGGGCTTACCCTACATTATATTACCCTTTATTAGTAGGAAATTGAAGTCTAGAGATTATTATTAAGCCTCAGCCACCGAAGGCTGCCTGCACTCGGATGAAGACCCCTCGAGCTGACCCTTGCTGGAGCTGCGTTAGGAGGGTTTGCCCTGGTTACTAATTAAATAAACAGTGCTGATGGTGTTATTCCCCCTCAGAGGCATTCCATGACATCAGCCCCCCGTGGCACCCTGGGACAGAGGGGATCAGGTTCCCTGTGGGGGCTCAGGGCTGGGTTCAGCCCTGGTTTGGGCCGTGCTGCCCCGCCGGTCCCAGCGCCGCGGGATCGCCGTCACCGCGCGGTGGAGGGACAGGGATTCTGTTCCTACAGAAACTTCCTGGGGCTTTGCTTCCCAATCCCTGCCTTGGAGTGCCAGGAAATACAGAAGGAAGCAGCTTGATGAGTCTGAGGAGCACAAAGGGCATTTGGGTAACTTTGGTGCTTTTCCAGTGCTTAACTCAGATTTTTGAGTGTCTTCGCAGACACATTTCTTCACTTCAAGATAGGAATAAGGTTAAGTGTTTCCTATGGAAATTTCAATTGAAGGGCAAAATCTCTCTGCCAGTATCACCTAAAAGTAAATAAATTCCAAGCTGAATATTTATTATTTTCTAGGAAAACAGTCATCTCATCTTTAAACAGATAGAGTTCACTGGAAACAAAATAGAGATGGATCTGGGGTTTATTTTGTTTTTCTGGTTTTGTCTGTGTGAAGGAAGTCGTGAGGTTTACACAGAGCTGTGGTGAGATCAAAAGGTCCAACCTGGGTAATAGAAATTCTTGTCACTCTGGATGACATAAAGGATCACCTCATCCCTGTACTCTGGACTGCACTGCCTCCCAGTCCTGAGGGTGGAGAGCACATGAGCAGGAGCCAGAAAAATCAAAATAAATACTCAGCCTTTCTTCCCAACATTATTGAATTTGTGGGGGTTTATCTTTTGTGCAGTGTGCTCTTGGGGAAAACACACAGGCCAGGGCCCTGGTTCTCCATCCCCAGCTCCAAGAAGAAAGAAAGACAAAGTAAAAAGAAAATACTAATTTGGCTAATTAAGAAGATGCCATTACTTGATTTCATTTGGTTGTTTCACAAATCAAGTATCTTATGACTTAAATGTATCTTGTTTGAATTAGGATATTTACAAATTTAAAAATTATCAAGTTTAAATGGGAAAATTTCTAACAATGAAAAGATCTGCTCCTGGTTTTTGGCAATTTGTTCTGGTTGCCAATCATCATCATCATAATTTTTCTTTTTATTTTTTTTTTTGCAATAGGCTTCACTAATTATTTTTCTTACACTTTTAAAGAAATTAGTTAATGAACATCCTGTTCAGCAGGGCACTATCCTGCAGCAGGCTCACAGGGAAATGCCACCATGTCCCTTCAGATTGTCACTCAAGGATTTGGATCCAACACTGTCCCAATTCTCTTTCCCACTTCTGTGAGACCCATCCCAACACTATTTTTTGCAATAATCCATGCTAAGAGAGAGGACAGAAGCTCCCTGCCTGCTCTCCCTCTCCCAGAATCTGTATTTTATTAGCCTTTAAATTTAAAGGATCACAAAATGTATTTTTCAAAGCAGCTGGCACCGCTTAGAAGTCTTTCAGTGTTTCAGACTTCTCTGTGAAAGATGGATTTGTTGGAAAATTGCTAACAATCTGTAAATCTTTTTAAAACCATGATCAATTGTGAAGTAACACTGTTTATTTTATTGTTCATCTGTGTCATGGTGGCTCTTGATGACACAGAAACCTGAAGTACAAGACAAATACTGTTTGTCAAACCCTATAAATTCCAAGCAGTGCTTGAAATTTTTTTATTTGAAGTGCCTTCTACTAGGAAATGAAATCTTATGAAAAGCAAAACATTTTGCAGAAAATTTAACAAAGATAGATTTTTTTTTTTCCCCTGCAGGAGAATGGCTAAAACCAATAAGCTTGAAGATTTTTAAAATATTTCTATAGTACTTTGTTTTCTTTAATCTTTTCTAACTGTTTTTATAGTATGTAGCTTTATTAAGGCTTACAAATTTCATAAGGAAGTTTAATTTCATAACAGCTTAAGTTTTATTTATTTTAAGTGGATTTTTAGTTGTTTGTTTTGCAAATTTTTCCATTTTGCAACAGAAAGTTTTAAAAACTGCATAAAATGCTGCTCTTGGAAGCCTTTATTCACTTGCACTGCTGACACCTACACTTCCTTGCAGACAAAATTAATTCGTTTCGATTTTTCATTTGATCATTCATCTTTTTGTTTTCTCCTTGTTCTTGTATGGTAGTGACTTCCACAGAAAAATCAGCTTTCATTCATGGATAATGACCAAAACATGGTATCAGAGATACAATTGTGATGATTTTTCTGAATGCAAGCTGCCCTTTGAGCAGCAACTGTCATAATTAGTGACAGGAGTGACACGAGGCAGGAAAATACCTTCACCAGAGGCATCACATCCAAACAAGGATCAGCAGTGTCTATTTTTCCAGGCTGAAGACCAAGCCCACAGATGATGTCAGACGAGGACAAAAATTCTTGCTGTGTCTGTGGTGTGGCACAGAATAATGTCACACAGTTTGTACTGACATCACATAAATGTCAGACTCTGCCACAGCAGACAAAACAAGTGGCCTTGTCCCAGGGCAGCCTGGATTTTTAGTTTTTTTCCCCCTCTGTTAGAGAAGCAAACCCCTTGCTCTGGATGACCTTGCACACAAGTGGAATGTGTGTTTGGGACACATCCTACCTTCTGGTGCTGAGAAATTTTGGTGCCCTCCATGTGAATCTCTGCTTGAAATACAGCTGCACCCTGAGCTGATGTGAGTGATGAAATGTTGGGAAGCCAGAATGAACCATAACAAGGCAGTTAGGAGGGATGGGAGAGTGCAAATAAATCAAAGCAGAGATATTAAAGCAATCTTTTAACAGTACTGTTTCAGAGAAAGTGGAGAGGGTGGGGAACACTGCTAGGATGGGATTTCTGAGTTTTCTGGGTGTCAGCTGTTAAGCTGTGCTCCAAGAAATCCTCAGGTGTTAGCATGTGCTCTTTGAAGGAACTCAGCAGTGCCATGTTCACACGTTCAGTACAAAGCAATGTGTGCTGTGCATCTTAGGAGTGGCAGAAATCTCTTTTCCTGAGATTTTCTCATAGGAGTTGCACCTAAAGGAAAGAGGATTTAAACTGTTGTGTGTAATTTATTAGTATATAATTTATTGTATTATTGAATATTGTATATAATTTATTTAGTGTGAATAGGTTTCTTGGGTTTGGATCTGGATCCTTCAGTTTGAAGCCAACTCTGATTCAGGAGAAATCTCACTGCAACTCTTCAGAAGTCTTTGATTTACAGTTTTGTGGTACTTTAAGTGAAGAACTCGTCCTGTTTAAGTGCTGTATTGAGAAAGGACAAGGTGTGGAAAAATGGGTAAGCACAAAACTCCACATTTATAGAAGTTACCTGAATACCTTTTTTTACTTGATTGCATATCTCAAAAGCAACAACAATTCTCACAATATCCTGTATCCTCATGCTGTGTTAGATCAAGAAATATCTTACATTTCTTTTTCCTTTTTAGCTGGTTTGAGAACCTATATTCAAATGTGACAGACAGACTTAAAACTATGAGACTTTGCTATAAAATCAGGCATCTGTTGGTTTATATATAAAATATATATCTGCATATATTTCTCGGGGCTGCATGCAGTAGGTGGGTGGCAGGGGCATTTCAATATCTTCATTTATGTTTTCTCCTTATCCTTCACACACTGGACTTCTGCTTTTATCAGTTTTGTCCTGTAATGAGATTGGCTTTTGCCATCTCTTAATTTGAGTCTGTTCCCAGCTAAATCATTTGGGGAAAGAATTTGGGTTTCCTCACCTTAGAGCATAGAAAAAAATCCAAAGACAGAAACAGCATTAGTTGCAGTGCTATTTATTACTCTTATTTCTTCTTTATAGGAAATTTTCAGCGATTCCATTACACTTTTTAGCTCTTTGGAACAATGATGAAAAAAAAAATTATAAATACAAGTGAAAGGCTTTCCAGAGAAGATGATTTAGGTTTCCTTTCCAAGATCAAATGTAGACTTTAGCCCAAGGGGCTTAAAAAGGCCTATGGATTTTATGTGACATTTTCAGGTGGGATGATTACCAAGATACTCAAATAACAGGAGAGAGGAAAGGCCTTGATGTGCATGCACTACACAAAAACCAAGAGTGACTTTATGATCATGAGGAAACCCATATGTTTTGAGTTACTTTAGTTGCCTGTAACAGTTTTGACATTATTGGCTTCATTTTTTTATTGTGTTGGCCTCGGTGCATTAATACTTCATAGACTGTAAAGTAAGTGATGATTGACAGATGTTTTAAGGCCCTGATTCAAGAACATTTTTTGGCTCATGTTGGTGCCTATTCAGGTGAAAGTCAAGTGAGTTAAAGCCCTACCTTGGATGGAGTGAAGCATGTGTTTAAATGCCTCCATGAATCATGATCTGCATAATACTCCCTCAAGGTAAACCAAACACATTCCTTGTTTTCTTCTTTCTTCTTTTTTTTTTTTTTTTTTTTTTTTTTTTTTTTTAGAAAGTGAAAAATGTAGATCCCCAGACCTTGTCAGTCTGTTTCTGAGTGACTTCTTTGACTTGCACACTTGCACAAAGAAACCCTTTCCTGCAAATTACCACCCCTGGAAAGAGGACTGAGCAGGAATTTGTGAACAAAACAAGCAGGAGAATTAAAATGAATGACTTCCTAATGAAGTTGCTATGGGAATGTCAATAAGCAGAGATGCCAATTAAATGATCTCGCTGGCACTTTTTGTTTCTGTTGTTCTTTCCTGGCTGGCTATGGGAAGGAATACATTCAGGATTGTCTTAATGTTGCATCAGTGGCTGTCACTTGGCTCCCTAACAAATGGCAATTAGATCAGTAGGTCTGCCATGGAAGGGGCAATTTTCTCTCATTCTTAAAATGAGAGCTGGAGGCTCAGTGGTTTCCATTCAGGAGCTAAAGCACAGAGGGAAACCCGCAGTGCTCTGGGATGGCCACACCACGGTGGCAGCCAGCCTTTATTCTGGCCTGCCAGCCATGGCCAGCCTGGGGTGTTTCATTGCTGGCAGTGGCTGCCCCTTTGTTTTTGTGTGTTTTTGTGTGTTCCCTCTCTCAGCGTGCCTCCCATTATGGGCTGTTGGCAGCTCTGAGAGAACTGGGGGTTTCCAGCAGGGATTGCTTTCACCAGAGTCATGAGAGAGTGCACCTTTAATATCATCTGCACTGAGGGTAAAAAGCAGGAGCTCTCCGTGGCAGAGAGCACAAAGTGACACTTTTAATGGCCACTCCTGGACTTAAAGGGAAGCTGATGAAAGGCTGGGCTGGGAGAAGCCCAGCTGGGGTTTGTTGAGACAGGCAAACACACCTGAGGGATGGGACAGAGCTGATTGCAGGTCACCATGGGAATAAGGAGCTGCTCTGTGACAAGTGCAGCCCTCCCAGGGTGGCACCACTCTGTCCTTGCCTGTGGAGATGCTCAGGCTGAGCAGCACATTCCCAAGTGCCACCAGCAGTGGCTGGGGATTCTTTGGCTGGGAAAGAAATTTCTGCTGCTTCATGTGGGGAAAAACAACCTCCTGCAGCTCGTTCCCAGATGTTAGCAAAACCAAAAGAAAAATGTGCAAATGCACAGTGAGCAGAGTTGAAAGACAGATAAAATAAATCTAGCAGCTTATCTTCACTGAAAAGGTAAAAAAAAAAAAAAAAAAAGAAAGAAATCAGCCTTAAAATTCCAGGAATTTCTTTTACGCAACTCATAGCACTTACCGCTGAATGCTAAGAGGAATTTCTGGAAAAAATATTTGCATAAAAAGTTTAAGGGATCACCTGGATATTTTAACAAAGTTGAGTTCTAGTCCCTGTGAAGCAAGTGGGGTTTCAAGTGTTGGCCTCTGTGTGACCATGAATTGGATCAAATTGAGTCTCCAGTAAAATAGCTCTGCATTCAGCAATATCTTAGCTAGCACAGTCAGCTTTAAACACAACTATTTTTACATACATTCTGTAAGATTTGATTTTGAGAAAGGTAATACAATTTCAATGCATTTTTAATAGGTAATTACCCTTCTGCATTTATTTTTCAGAATTCTCAATTTTTATTTGTTTTTAATGCTTTCATTATATACAATCAGTGGTCAGTGTTAAAACAGCAAGAAATACAGGCAGGATTTTCAATACAAACATTCCAATGCACAGGTCCAAGCTGGATCTGCAAAGGTATTTCTCAAATATTAGGAATGAAGATTAGGTGTGTTCTGGCATTTATGAATGCTAAAGCAAATACCAATCAGTCTTCTCCAGTTTCCTGCAACCTTTTAGGAAGCTGTGAGGTAAAAATTGACCTGCTTGTGAATATTTTGGAGAGTGAAATGTACATGAAATATGTTGAGGATCTCCTGCTCACGCTAAGAAAATTATTTTAAATGCACAGTTCTGCTGTTTCTTGGTGGAGTGGATTAAACCAGGTACTTTATTTGGCAGTGATGTTTTTGTTGGAATAAGGTTGGTACTTCCTTTGTGAAGCTGCAGGACCAGCAGATGTTGAGCTGTTGGGGTTCTGTGAGCTGCTAAAAAAATTGCTTAGAGAAAACCCATTCCCATGACATCCTAAGAATCCTGCATGGTTGTATTCACCATTGCTTACACTTTGAATTTTAATCAATGACAACTTCAGGAAACCACAAAAAAAAGAGAAAAAAACTTATGAAATATAGATATTGCTGATAGAGATGATGCTTTTGAGACAAGGTGTGAAAGAAATTGCAGGTATGTTCGTATTTTCAAGCAGCTTCATTTTTGCTAGTGAATTATTTAGGATCACACTGTTGAGATTGAAAAGAGTTCAAGTCAGAAACCAGAAGGCCACCAAAAATGAGAATCTGGGGCTTCAGGATAAATGTGGATTTGAGACCGTGATGGAATCTTATCCTATCTCTTCCCTTTGTTTGTGAAACTTTGGAGCACACCTGGGACTGGAGGAAGGCAGTGCTGAGAGGGATGATTTAGGGTTTTTGACCTTATGGCTGGCTCCTTTTGGAAAGGCCAGATGCTGAGACTGGGAGTCCCTGTCTAGTGTTTATCTGGGGCACTGAGAGAAAATCCCTTCTTGATTTCCTTCTTCCTTGCAGAAGCAGGGAACTCAATTCAGCTTGGTCCCAGGGGGGAAAGGGAAACAATGCCAGATTCCAGCCTAATTTCTGAGCCAGCTCCCTGCCAGTGGCAAAGAAATAGCAGAGGATTCTATCCTCAGGCTATTTAAAAGGAAAAAGGGATCCCTGCCTTTGGGAAGGGAAGACTGTAAGAGAAGATTTAGGGATATATTTGTGGGGGAAGCAAAATGGGATGGAGGACCTCATTTCCTGTTAGTGCTTGGGGCAAGATGAATCAGAAAAGCCAAAATTCACCCCGGGGTTATCACTATATCTTAAGAACTGTGACTGTATCAAAGCCTGAAAGTCATCCTTAACAAGGACAAGCTTCCTTTGCAGGGGTCTAGACTAAGATTCCAGCTCTAGGATATTTTCAGGCTCAGGGTTCAAGTCATGATGCAGAGCAAAGCCCCATGGTACAAAATTTTGCCACACCTCAACTGTTGAATTGTTTTCAAATGCAGATTGATTTCTGGGACTACTTTCTAATTGCTTGACATTTTTAAGAGTGAACTGAAATATTTAACTCAAGCTTAAGGCAAACATGATTCTTCCTGATGCATGCCTTGGGAATTGGGAGCTCTGTTGTTGAGATACCACTAATCCACAGTATTTCAGGAAATACAGGCTGGTTATCTGAATGCCGGTATTTTCACTGGGACAAAAATGGACTTGTATTTACTGAAAAATGGCAATTTACGCTGCAAATTGCCAAAGGTATGCACATGTACCCACTCTCTCTGCAGTAGCAAAGCTATTCCAACTGAAATTTGTAATGGATTGAGTAAATTTCTTAAGGATATGGAAATTCAAAGGCAATGAAAATGCTGTGAAAAGTTGGCAGATTGAAAACTCTTAGGAGACAGATTGTTCAAATTGGGCTCTATGTAACCCACAGCACCAGAAGACATAAATTTGTTTTCAGGCAAACCAGGTAAAAGTTGCCTTCCTTTGTAATGAAAGAAGAGGTACTTTCTTAGCATACATAGCAAATTGAAGGTTTGCATGCTTATTTACAGGCTGAAAAGACTTCTGTTTCTGTTCTAAGTCTTGACATTGAAGCTGCATTAGCAAATGTCTGTGAGTAGAAGGGGAGCAAGAGAATAATTACCTGGGAAAAGAAATTTGAACCACCTACTCAGAGCACTTGAATTGCATTTCCTGTATTTTCCAGATGTGTGTCTTTCCTTGTGTGTGTTCACTTCTTCCTAAATCAGAAGTAATTTCATTCAGTGAGAGTGTGGGGGTTTTTTTGATGACCAAACCCATATTTAAAACAAGAAAAAAACCACAAGCCACCCTCTCTGAAAGCAGAACTTTAAGTAATTCCAACTCATAAGCGAGTGGAAATATTATCTGGATTAAATCAGGGCAGCACAGTAAGCTGAACTCGTGGCAACATCTAGAGCTGCAGAAACAGAGTCAGTAGGAAATTTCAGTCTAGGAACAGCACCTCATGATTCCAAAATCTGGGAAGGACCCCAAGGCAGCCAAACCTGGGGATGTTTGCAGGAAAAGGAAGGTGTGGGGATACTTTCTCTGTGCTCCATTCACCACAAAACTCCACGTTCAACCCATGTCCACCTGCAGAGCAGATCCAGGGCTCGAGGAAAGAGGAGCAGGGATCTGGTGACTGAGGAAATGACAGCACAGAGAGCTGAGAGCTCCCAGGGAGACCTGTGAGCTCCTGTGGGTGTCTGATTCTCTGTGGAAACAGTGGCAGAGCCTAAGCAGGCCTGTGGCAAAGGGGTGACCTGCTGGTGTAAAATGATCAGCACAAAATTAGCTGTTACAGAACGAGCGTCACTGAAAATCACCAAACAAATTTCTCCTCATTTGAGATTCCTCAGTGGCTGGGATTCATGTGGAGCTTTTCTGGAAGGAGACCCAAGGAGAATGTCAGTCACAGCCTGATTAGCATGAACTCCTTAAACTAAGGCTTCATCTTTGACAACTCTGATATAAACTTGTTCTTCCAAGAGTAACCAGAGGACAGGTACCTATAGATGTCATCCATCACCCTCAGATCTACTGACTTCCTTGCAACCTGCCTTCATGGACTCACTTTGTATTCCTTGACCTTGGCTAGAATTGTTGTTTAGAGCTTGAACTCTGCTGGACAAGTTCTGGCCTGAATAAGAATTTGTTCTCTTTGCAGGAAGTGGTGGAGACCTTATAATTGAAATGAAAGCTTCAGCCAGATGTGTAGTTTGTGTACATAAAAAAAAAAAAAGGCAATAAAAATATAGTGCTGATAGTTTTTTCCATGCTTTGACTAAGGTAGCAGCTTTCCATGAAAGCTGAACAGACCTAAATTGAGATTGCAAGAAGGAAAATTATTCTGCAAGCAAAGAGGTTTGTGAAATATCAACCTGGGCATGCCACAATGTCTCTCCCTTTCTCCTTGGGATAACTAATTTCATAAAAGTTTGAAGACAGTCTCCTTCATCTACAGTCTGAGTAAATATCTGATGGTAATCTTGCCTTGAGATAGGATTTTGCTGTCATTTTTGCAGATGGGGAACATCCAGAGAGTTGTAAAAGGCTGATTTGTGGGGTTTGCCTGGTGTTCATCCACTTGGGTTTTGTCTTGGACTGTGTTTAGTGAAGTCTTTAGTTTTAAGAGCAACAGGAGCTTCTGAAATTTTGGCAATCCTCACGTGATCAAATCCATTAAAAGTCAGGGCACCCCAGTACAGTGAGGCTGTGGAAATTTGAGTTTGAGTGATTAATCTAAACCTCCAGATTGGGTAGGGCCCAGAAACAGAATTGCAGTTCTGGGATTTCACGTTTTCTCTGCTCAGGGCCTTGTTCTAACCAGAGTGATGAGTGGAAAAATTTGTGCCTCTTTTGTGGAGGGCTGAGACAAGTTGTTGCAAGGCTGGAAACACAACACAGCTCTCAGCACCCTGCTCTCCAAAATTTCTTGCTAGCATAAGTCCTCTGGCATTAAATGCAAGCTCATAACATTATTCATTCTTTCAGCATTTCCACAAGTTCTCGTGTGACACAGAGGTGTGACAGAGGGATGCTGCCAGCGTGGGGATTTTGGCTGCTTCCTGCCCCAAACCCATCCAGCAGCTGGTGTGGCTGGTGCTCTGTCCAGCTTTATGTGCTCATCTGAATTTCATGAATTCTTTATCCCATCGACAAAATAAATGTGCAGTCAAAATTAAAATTATTTATTAACAGGGGGAGCTGAAGTGCCCTGCACTAGGACATGGTGAAATCCAAGCTCTGTCAGCTTCTCAGGTGACTGAATCCTGCAGACTCTCCCTGGGTGTGTAAGTAGGACTGGGCAGCTTTAGTTTCTTATTGAACAGCAAATTTCTGCCTTTGCAAGTGTTTATTTCACATACACCCCATGCAATTCTTCCCAAGACCCCACCCTTTTCAGCCCCTCTTCTGCTTTAAACACTGCCAGAAGTAGTCTGGATAGGAAAGGAAAAATTAGTTGGAAAAGGAAAACAAGCATCTGTACACAATCATGTACTCCATCAGTGCGAATACAAGGCACTCGAGCCTTATACAAAGCTGTGAACATTATGTGCCAAATTTGTTACAGATGTAGGCAGAAACAAGAAAATATTGAAAAACAGAGAAGTCAGTTAAAACAGGCATACCAAATTTTATGAAGAAAATAATTATTATAAATGTGTTCCTTAATATTAAATTCGACAGAGCTCTCTCCCTTTTTTTTTTTTTTTTTTTTTTTTTTTTTTTTTTTTTTTTTTTTTTTTTTTTTTTTTTTTTT
>JANRGV010000051.1:2312264-2332666 GCA_024734035.1 Alethe castanea
TTTTTTTTTCTTTTCTTTTTTTTTTTTTTTTTTTTTTTTGTGGTAGGTGGTCTGCCTGTGTTCCCTCCCAGCTTTTCCAGATGATAATTCCCTGCTTCCACCTGGCTCTAGGAGTCATTAGTGGGTGACAGCTCTCTGAGGCATCCATAGAGCTCCTCTGCCCTGCCTGTTTGAAGTGCCATGTTTCAGATGTGTTATCAAGACATTGCTATTGTGCAGATACAGATTGGTTCTTGAGACTGATTTTTCTGCTTCACCAGTTCTTTTGTAGCTGCCAGAACTAATTGCTTACATTACATTACCAGTCTGGGCCTCTATCACTCCCTGGATGATGCCATCCATTGGAATACAGCTGCATACTTAAATGCACTTTTTAAACTATATTTTACCATTTCTGCCCATGTTTGCAACTGACAGAATTGCCCCTGATTTTTTTTCTCTGACCCCCACTACGTGCCAGAAATTTTTATAACAGCTGAACTGATTCACTTGCCTTTTCTACCTCTAGAATTCCCAGATTTTCCTGATTTAATGGGAGTTTGACAAAGCTATGTATAGCTTTATTATATGTATATATTCTGTGTACAAATAATATTACCTTTCTGAGACTGGATAAAGTTGCTCAGAAGCACGTTCTAGTGACTTCTGATGCTTAGAAATCTTAAAGCTTCAGAAAGGCAGAATGAAAACCTGGAAATGCAGCAAAGCCTATCCTTCTTACATAATAAAAGAGGGTTTTTTTTTTTATTGTCCAGCTGTATTGCATCTTCATTCCAAGACATAAAAACCTCTATATCCACTAAGTGCTGTGCTGTGACACCAGCACTGGCTGTCAATATAAATTCCTGGATGATGCCTGCTTATTCAAATACTCATGGTAACTTTAGTTAAAAGTTTTCTTATAACTCAAGAGATATATTTTGTACAATACTTACCATTCCTTCTTAGAAGGAATGCACTTAGAAGGAAAATTGTAGTCCTGCTGAGCAGAAGTGAATGGATGTGTATGCATGCATTTGAGAAAAAACAAAGCCAAAAATTTAATATATCTTTTTAGATTTACAGGATAAAGACATTAATTTTTATCTGTTCTTTTTATCACTATTGCTTAAATGTTGAAGATTAGCTATTATTAATATTGCTAATAATAATAGTTATGATGCACTTTGACACCACATGAATAAAACAAAGGTTTATAAATGGCTATTTATAGCCATTCATAACTATACATATAAAGCTATATGGCATTTATATATAAGTTATATATATATGTAACTATAAATATATAGTTGTAAACCCTTCATATTCAAGACCAAAATAAAGAGGTATAACTGATGGGAAGATTCTCTGAAGATTTGTAGCAACTCTTTGAATATTGTTCATTTTTTGAGGGATAACATTTTTGATGTCAAGTAGAACCATATTTTTTTCCATGAAAATTGATACGGAATAGCTTTTGTATCTTAAATATGACATCTGTTAATAAGCCTAGTTTCCATCATTGCAGGTTGTGTGGACATCAGCTGAACTTTTATCTTTATCACTGTTCTACATACTACCCAGTACTTATTAGACAGCTTTAAAAGGCACTCAGGGTGATTTGTTCCAGCAGTGATTTCCTTCAGGCTCACAATGCACACAATTAGTGACTGGGGGCACTCAGCTGAAGGCATTTCACTGGTTTGTTTGCTCTATGTCTGTATCTGTCACATGGAACTGAATTTGTCCTTGAGTAAGGACTAGGTCCAAAGTGACAATTTTGGGTACCCTACTGTTATTCTTGATATATTCAGTTCCAAAGGCTTTCAACTTTGTTCATAGCTCCTTCAGCTTCTTCTCACCTACCCCTTTCCTTATTTTGGTTTGTTAGTTGCTATTAAATGAAACCTCCTGCTTTTCCTAAATAGAATTACACTTCTCCAAGCTGAAAACTTTTACAGAGCTGTTAGGTGAGGCCCATCCTAAACTTCTCAGAATGTTTTGCATCTCAGCTCACAGGAGGAGCTGCATGCAGGGCAGCACAGCTTCCAGAGTGGGATGTTGGAAACAGTCCCACATGAGAGGAAAGATTGGAAGTTTTATCCCTGCCACAGAGAATGTGGGACAAATGCTTAGGAGGAGAAGGGCTGAGCAGCAGGAAAGCTGCTGAAGTCATGAACCAAAATAAGCATCACAAACAAGTTGTACTGTGATTTCCTGCACACTGTATCTTCTCTCAGATCATTGCAGCCATTTCCTTGTGGGAGGGGGGCAGCAGAATTTATTCCAATGGTTTCAGAATTAGATTTCTCAAAGGGAGAAAGGAGTGGGGAGGAACACAAACCACTGTGGCTGTATCGGATGCTGATTTAATTTACATTTGTGGTGATTGGATTGCAGTAATTTCCCTGGAGAGCAGCTTCTGAGATAATAATTTCCAAAGACAAGCTTAACCATGGTGAGCTGAGGACTTCCTGAAACAGGATGGCCTACTGAGAAAAATGTCTTTTTAAACTCGTGTGGGTTCAGCCAAATTTAATAGGAATTCAAAGGATAGGAAAACATGGAGAGACTGTCTTGCAGACACAGCAAGCTCATTTGTGGAAAAATTCTGTGTTGGTAAAATTGTTTACTATAAAATGCTCTTCCAGGGAATTGCAATCAATATTCTTAAAAAAAGATCTGTGGGGAGTTTGGGAGAGATTAATAAAGAGCCTGGTATATTTTCAGTTATCCATGCCAAGTATTAAAAATCTGCACACCCATAAAATCCTTAAGAGCACAAGAGTGGACAGGGTTTAGCCATAATCACATAGAGTGATAGGAGAAAAATCTCAAGTTCTGACTGGTTTTGGTTTCTGTCCCACTTTTGTGCCAGGGTTGTCACCTGTCTCCCTACAGAGAAGGAGTTTCAGTCCTCATCTTTACCTGGAGGGCTTCAGTCCAGCCCACCATGGTCCATCTCAAGGGGCATTAGTCACTTTTTATGAGTAAAAAGAAGGAAAGAGTGAAAATAATGATGCTAGGATAAACAAAGAGTGAAGCCAAAACAAAAGAAGAAAACCTTTTATTATGTGTCTCAGAGCATGGTAAGTTAGAGCATTTATGGGCAAGGTTTGGGTTATATTTGGGCTGCTTCTTCTGGTTGCTTAACACAAGAGAGCTGCAGAATCTGCCTGATCTGAAGGCCCAGCATAGTGGGGATTCTGGCTCTGTTGCAAAATCACCTTTGGTGTCTCTATTAATTAGGCAGCAGGGCTGTCATGCTGCCTTAGCTATGATCCATTTGTTAAACTCACTTTGATGCTAAAAATAGCCCCCTCTTGTTAGCTCTGGCTTCCATAGGACAGCTCTGGCTTGATTTGTGATGCTGTGTGAACAGGCAGAAAGGAACTACTGGACAATCTGGTAACAAACCAAGCCAGAAGTACTTGTAGCAAGAGAGGTGGGGGAAATTTGTGTCACACAAGAGAGAACCCTCAGGGAGGCTTTGCTTCACCCTTTCCAAGGTGTTTGCTTCTCCTCCATCCACTGCAGAACGATTACTATCAGCACACATCAACACTTGTCATACCCTCAACCATCAAAAGATACCTCTAATTCACTCTGTACAAAAAGCATTCTTGATGCTGTACACAAATAAACAGTTTCATTTCAATGGTGTCCATCTTAAAATTGCTCCCTTGAAATGAAAAACATCAGAAGAAATCCCTTCTATTTGCATTCTTCCAGAACTTTTTTAAAACAAAGAATTAATTTAAAAAATGAACCTACAAAATATTTCTGTGCTGTTGAATCCATTCTTTTCAAACTCATACCCTAAAGCAAAACAAATTAAAGTCCTCATATATAAAATTTCCTATAGTACTATAGGTGAGAGCTCATGAGTTCACAGGGTTGTGGTGCACAAAAAAATGAGCATCCAGGAAAGATTGTCAGATCATCCATCATCCAGAAACTGAGCTTTCTTCTGACCTTTGTTGTAAGCCCTTAAAACCCAAGCTGATTTTGCTTTAATGAAAATAAGGAAGAATTGGTATGAAAATTCTAGAGAAGTTGGAAGGGAGCTGTTTGTCTAGCA
Organism: Alethe castanea; assembly: GCA_024734035.1. Taxonomy (NCBI): domain Eukaryota; kingdom Metazoa; phylum Chordata; class Aves; order Passeriformes; family Muscicapidae; genus Alethe; species Alethe castanea. Next base: position 2,316,325 of record JANRGV010000051.1, read on the forward strand.
GAGATAATTTCAAGGCTTTAAAGGTTTCAAAAATGCATTTGAATCCTTTGGTAACTCAGACAAAACAAGGCCAAATATTGCCCTTCATCCCAGCCTGGACTAGGACAGAGTTTCTCAGTGTGGCAAAGCCTCAGCTTTTCCCAAACACAGCCCAGAGGTACCAAACAAGGGCCATGGCCACTGTATTTTTGCTCTTTTGCAGTTTAGAGATTGAGTCAGACTGATTTTTAACACAACTGATTGCTGCACTGGTATGTGGTGAGGACTGGCCTTTGCAGCATTTTCAGATTGTTTTGCTCAGGAGACCACAGCTATGTGCAGTCCCCAAAAACCTGTAAGAAAAGATAATAATTGTGTTGCCAGTGAAGTCAGGTGCTTTAAGTGCTGACAATTTACCCTGTTTTGCTGTCACAAAGGCAAAGCCAAGATTAACTGGCTCCTGATGGTGCCAAACAGAGGTGACAGTGGGATCTCCAAGACCAAGAGCACTGACCCTGGGGGCAGAGTTGGAACAGATTTCTCCTCCAGAGCAGCTCTCTGGATGATCAGACCATGTAAAAAAAGGCCATGATGTGATTTAAGTGTTGCAGCAGGTGTAACTGAAGCCCAGAGAACAGACTCATCCCTTTGGTTTTGCTTGCAGGATCCATTTTGGAGAGATCACAGTAATGACAGTCTCAGTGCTACTTTCCTGATGGCTGGGGAAAAAACACTGGGATGAGAGAAAAGGCAGGCAAAAGAGGGGAAGAAAAGTGTTAGCATTAAAAAGTGTTACAATCACTGTTCTACTTTAGTGTAAATTCCTCAGAATTTTTTCCAACCCTAATTCTAACCTTTGGGAAGAGTCCTCTCAATTTCACCTGGCTGCTCCAAGGAATTTTTACCGTGAAAAACACAGTTTTGCTTTAACTAACCTCTGTTTTGTCAACACATTTGTTATGAGGTGTTTGCTGGCCTTGGCATACATAGCATGGAAATGATATATTTGATTGAAAGGATTTATTTCATCAAAGCTTCATTTGTCTTATTTATGTAGGTGCACCTAGACAGCCTGGTCTGTCTAGGTTGTTGGAGAGCGATGCTTAACCATTAAAAAAACCTGGTTGTAAAGAAGAAAAAAACCACATGCAATCAATCTTTCTTTGCCATCCTGCTGTCTTTTATGCTCTTGCTGTCACTTAAAAATCTTAAGATGGAGGTGTGACCCTTACTAATACATTCCCATACGTGTCTAACACTTCTTCTTAACAGCCCCAGACTTCCTCATGCACAGCCGTCCCTGGAAGTGTGGATTTATTCTTTTATGAAATCTTAGAAAAAGGTGCAAACTGAAGTGTAAATAACATTCATCTCACCAAATCGATTGGAATGAGACTGCTGCTTTTAAGGTGGATTAGAGCTTGGGGGAAAGTTGAAATTTTCTCACTAATGTTATGTAAGGGAATGCTAAAGTACATGGGCCCCATGTTAGCAGAGACTGATTTGTCTCAGCTTTTTCTGGTGTGTGGTGAATATTATTTGAAATACTTGGCTGTGTGCAACAATATTTCATATTATAGATGCAAAGTGTGCTACTTTTATGACCCTGTTGCTTTTTGTTACTAATCAATTGTCATGCACACAAAAGGAAAGCCATTTGGTGAGAGATGGGCTAGAAACACAAACACTAAAATGAGAAACCCACTCTGACAGCTCAGAGATAATTTCCTGACATGGCAGAGAATGAAGCAATGGTATCTCTTTGCCACAGTGGCCTATCAGACTTTGAATTTATTTTCAGATGGTTTCAGAGCATCTCTCTAGCTGTCAACACACCAAGCCTGTTCCAGAGCCCATTGATGTCAATATGAGCCTTACCATTCACTCCTCTCAGCTTTGATCATACCCTTGAAAAGTTCAAACCTCCTAAGTGCATTTGGGAGCTTTTTGTGTGGGGCTGGATCATTTCTATTTCCATGTTTATTAGTGCCATGGAGATCTATCTAGAAATATCTACCTTATTATAGGGGGGGTTAAATATAAAAATATTTGGTATCTATTGAAGCTTAGGCTCAGGCCACCCAGAGTTGTTGAAGATTTTGCCAGAATTTATGACATAGTCCCAAATATCTCCCAGCAATTTGTCACTCCAGAACGATGTGCCACTGACTAAAAACGGACTCGGTGTAAAAATCTGTGGGTTGGCAATTTCCACTAGGAAATCTGCAGCCCCTGTGACACTGAGGGATCTGCTGTGGGGAGCTGCATCCCACGCTGCAGACATGCTCAGCTCCATGGGAAGCAGGCCAGTATTTATGGAATCTGAGCCTTCCCTCCTGGCACCGCTCGTCTGCCTCTTCTTCCGCATGGAGACTTCGCCATTTCGTGCTTGGAAATGGAATTTCCAAGCTGCTGAATAGCAGAGACCCAGGCAATTACAAGTAAATCTGGGGGAAATTCAGGAGTCCAAAGCAATTTCAGATAAAAGTTAGAACACAATAATGGGACTTCAGGCAGTTCTGAAACTTGGGGGGGGGGAATCTGTATAGCAAATCAGGTTATCTTCACAAGCAAGATGCATTCTTTAATTTTCTTACGGAGCTGTGGGACACATTTTTGCTGGGCTTTCTGCCCTCCTGACCCTTATTTTACAAATATAGACACCTGAACTGTGTGCAAATATTGTTTCAGCCTAGTAACACTCTTTGCTGACTACTCCAACCTGGAGTCATAACCTCACCTTGTTAATGAGGCTGATAATTGAAATCATTGTCAGCAACCTGGTTTTAAGTCAGTTAATTATTCCACTCTGAACAGAGCCCTTTTCATTGAAAAGTCCAAATCCCCTCATTCAGTGCTTAATGAGGATAATTTGGAGATAGGTCCCCATATACACATACATCAATTATTGGCATTCTCTTACTCTAATAAATTAATATTTCTGATTAAAAAACTGGTTAAGGAGTTGTTTAGAAAGATACAACATATTTAGGGGGTTTGGGCTTTCTGACAACCACTTAGAGCAGAAACACCTTTGACTGTGGACAGCATAAATATATTATTTAAAGTCATAACAGTAGCAAAGCCAGGTCATACTGAGGTTAGAAAGCATAATAAAAATCTCTGTGTGGACTTCAATCAAGGCTTAATTAGCATTTGTCAGCTGGAGGTGACAGGAAAGGAAAGAGACCAAAAGTGTGTTGGCTCATTTGGAGAATGACAGAACTGCAGAATGGAGCTGCAAAATTCCAAGGACAAATCATTTGGTTTTCATAGTGTTCAGGACACATAAGTGCAATTGTGGAATATATGGGAAAATATAGAAAGAAATTAGAATACAAGTAGTTCTGGTCATGGTTTCTGAAGAACAAAAAATAAAAGGAAAACAGATCCAGAAGAAAACTTCCTGGGATGATGAAATGAATGGATTATGTCTCTTATGAAAAGAGAACTTGGTTTTGAAAATAGCCAGAGGAAAGCTGAGGGAACAGATGTTGGTAAATGCATCTAGGGCTGGGGGATAATTATCACTAAGGAGGAAGAGACAGTTAAAAAATAACTATTTATCATGGAGTAATGAATAAATTCAGACTCAAAATTAGAAGGTTGCTAATAATCCAAAGAAAGAAGTTTCTGTTTAGAAGAATATGAGCCATTTTGAGCTCTTGAGACTGGGAGAAGAGATTCTGTTGTTGAAAGGATTTGAAACTGCTGGGCTTGCTCTTGGCATGCTGTTTGTTTGGTAATGTCCCATCTTCCAAAGTTCCCATCAGTTTCCTCCCTCATGGCTTCTCCCTCCCTCACATTCTCAGAACATTTCCCTCCCTGTTCCCCTCTGATCTCCTGGAAAAGGTTACAGAGAGATGATTAAAGGATGGAGATTCCCAGTACTCCCAAACCCCAATTTTAATGCAAATTTCATGTACTGTTATTTTCTACCCAGTTCACACCATGTAACTGTCAAATTTGGGGTTGGAGAAGAGTTCTTCCTTCAGACTGGTAGTATTTAGATTTTGCTCATTTTTGGCTTCTTTCTGTGGTATAGACATAGAAGCCTGCTTAGATTTACCTGAGGCTTCTATTGAATTTTTTCCTGCTATGTCAGGAAAGTGGCTTATTGGTTTCTTGGCAATAATTATAGTTTTGGAGATTTTATTGTAGTTTTTGAATTTGTTAAGGAAGCTAGGAAAGTTTTATGGCTTCTGTCAAGTGAAATTGATGTTATAAAATGTTCTACAACTAAAGATCTATGGCTTGGTAGCCAAGGACAGAAACAAGACTAGATTTTTTCTGCTTAAATAAATTTAATTGGAGAATTTTAGAGAAATTAAAAAAACCCTTTTATTTTCATCCAGCCCATCTAATATCCCCCTCTTTCACTATTCCTTTTATCTGCAGAGCTCTGAGCTGGACCGCTTTCAGATTTCTTTGTATTAATCTGTCTGATACAAAGATTTTCTACATGGCTCCATTCCAATCTCCAGTACATGTCTGACAAACTGGTTTGAAGATCTACATTTGGTGACAAAGGTCACAAGACAGAAAAAAAATAGTGAGAGGTAAGAATTTTTCAGTTTTGTTTTGTTGTGACAAAGCTTTGTTTCCTATTATCTGGGGCACTTGTGATACTTGTTAAGGACAGTGAAAATTCTTGCTGCCAAAAGTTCTTTTTTACTAATAGTTACAAGAAATCTAGAAACAGAAAGAAGGGAATAAGGTCAAAGTGTAAAGATTTTTCTGGTTAACAACTATCTCAATATTTCTTGGGGATAGGATGTGAGATTTTCCATCAGTCATTAAGATGGGAAGGCAGGTGCAAGACTCAAATTTGGGTGGAAGCAGTGGAGGTGTCAGGGCAGGAGATTCACACATTTGTGCTGCCTAGAAAGCTGCCTACAAAACTCATGAACAGAGTTGCTGGAACGATAATTTTCTTTTGGAAAACACTAAAATTTTTAACCTGTCACTTCTACAGTGGGATTTTTCTCTGCTTTGCTGAAGGACAAGGATTGAAAAGATTACTTGTCATTCCAGCAAGCAGGACACAGATTGGGGCTACCAGGAATAACAAAACAGTTCAGGCAGGAGGTACCAAACCACCATGGTGAGATCACCACCCTGTTTGAGCTGTGTCAGAAAGCACCACCATGAGGAGTTTCTCTTGAAAGCTTTGACCAGAAAGGGTCCAGCAGCTGAGCTCACCAACAGAGCTGTGAACTTCCCAAATTCTGGCTGCATTCAGCTCCTCCTCACCCAGGGACTTGGTCTGTATTTGTGGTTTTATCTTTTGGGTGTATTGATATTTTCTGACAGGATACCACACCTAGATGGCTCGAGGAGAGAAATAGATCTTTATCTTCCAGATCAGTAGTAAAGTGTGGAAAGCTGCATCTTTTGAGGAAGAAAAGAAGCTTTTCTCCGTTCTGTGAGACAGCAGCAAATTGTGCTCAGCAGAGCATTAGGACATACAGGAGAAGGGAAAAGCACAGCTCTTTTCTTCATTATTACAAAGAATATTTCTTTTTCAAATCTGAATCCAGATTGTGCCTAAACCAGAAGGTTCCCAATTAGATGTATTTGTCAATGTATTCTGTGGGTTTCCTTCAAGAAAGAGATTTTAGATATTGAGGCAGTGTTTGGCTGGGACTGCTGCAGCCAGGCCAGGCTTTCAGATCCAGCCAGAGCAGCCTGTATTGAGAAGATGAAAGGAAGAATCATTCTGCCAATGCAGATCTGGCACTTACCATTTGTCATTTTTTACAAGCAAGAGAGTTTCACAAGTCTAATAGTAGGATTCCATTAAAACAGCTGAAATTTCTTGCTGAGTGAGTGTACCAAATTTTTGAATGCAGGGATTCATCTTGACCTTCTGAATTTATTCATTTTATTGACTATCTCTTTAATTTTGAAATTTCTGTTTTGGGAATATTTATCTGCAGTTTTTAATAGCAATACAATTTTAATGACATTTATTTCAGCAGTTGTAAAGATATAATAATTTTTTTTTCTGTTTGAAAATATCTGGTTTTATTAAAAAACAAACTTTCGGTGCATGCTGCGTATTTTAAAGAAAAGAAAGGTATACTTATAAAGTTGCTTGGAAAATTAATTGATCAGAAAAATAATTGATCTTCTAACATTTTAGAGAAGTTTCATGGTGTTGGTTTCCAGGTTTTGACTTTTTAAAAGCTTTAAAAGAATTGTCTTTCTAACCTTCAGCTAGATCCTGTTCACTTTAGAGATTGCTAACAGGGAAACTAAAATAATATAATGTTACTTGAGAGGTTAAAAACCTTATTTCTAAAAAGATCAGCTAGTTAGAAGTATTGTGTCATTAATATCACAGAAATGTGTCTCCTTTAGATATTTGGCAGACAGTAAGAGAATAATCAGCTTTGATTTAGGGTTTTTTTAGGTAAAAAAGACACAATATGAACAGTAATGATCAGATCAACAACTTGATGTCCTGGACAACTTGTACTTTGATTGATCCATGACAGTAGAACATAACCTGGTGTTGTATTGTTCATCTGTACCGTGGTTACATTTACATTTCTCAATAAATTAATTGAGCTAGAATCAGCCATTATCAGCTCAGCCCTCAATGCATGTGGTCAAACTATAAAATCTGGACAGAGGGTTGCATTTTCTTGGACAGGAGAGCACAAGCTCGTTTCAGCCAGACCTCTAAATTGCTGAGGAAACAGATTCCCACCCCCATGGCCTGGGTAGCGTGTGAACAGCCAAAATTGATGAGCAGCCTCTGAAACATTTCTGTGTCTCTCCCTTGCTGCACTCAGCAACTGCCCTAAAACATGATTTTTAAAGAAGAAAAGAGGTGCAAAGAAGACAAAATAGTTGTGTCTCCACAAAATGAACCCTGACTGCCCACCTCAGGAATAATCAGGATTTTTACTCAGGCTGATTTTTTTCCCTTCTAGCTGGAGATATTACCTTATTGTATTAATCTGTGTAAACCAGTATTAATCTCACAGAACATGGCTGAACAAAGACAGACACAACACCCAGTCAGGATGGGTTTCCTTTAGAGGAGCTCTAATTAATAGTCTCATTACTTTTCAATCTGGGCTTCTCTGCCTCTCAGAGGGGGAGCAGTGGAGAAGGGAAGGTCTCAGACAGTACAATGACAAAAAATGCTGGAAAGGAGAGGTTTGGCTGTCGTGTGTGTTAGTGATGCATCAGTGTGCCTCGAAATTGATGTTGATGTAGCTAGGAACAGAACCAAAGCCTGGTGCCAGAGGTGGCATATTTATAATGAGACTAAATGAAGGGGCTCATTAGTCTCACAAATGGTGAAGAGCTGCCTGTTCCCTCTCTGATTATCTCTCCTCCATCTCCATTAGGAGGGTGTGTGTGCAAAGGGGCGGGGAAGAAAAGCAAACCTGCTCAGGTTCAGGCTGTGAGCTGATCTGCATTGCCCTACTGGGAAATTAATGAACATCCTGGTGACTCCTCCTCCAGCCTCCCCCTGATACACACTGAATTCCACTCCAAACCTAATGGAAACAAAATATTAAGCCATTATATTTGCCTTTGAATGGGAAGGGGAAAAAAAAAAAAAGGAGAAAAAACCCCCCAAAATATGCAAGAGCTCTGTGGGAAAAAAAGAAAATAAATAAAAGGCACTATGGACTTTGTGCTATTTAATTCAAATGTTTGATGATCTGTGGATGTGGGGCAGGTCATAACATGCAACAAAGCCACCCTGGGTGTGATTTACCAAAGCAGAAATGAGTTTTGACCCAGAGTGACTGCAAGACTGTGCAAATGACCCTTGGATATGTCAAGATGACACTCAATAAATAATTGCAAACTTTTTTTTTTCTTTTACAGTTTTTGTTAAGAGACAAGTCGGGCAAATACTCCATCCTAATCCCAACACTGAGCAAATAGTAAAAGCAGCCTTAGCTGCGGGTGCTGGGAGAAAACATTCAATTAAGTTGCTGCAGTGGCTTAGTGACAGCAGCCTTTCACCTTTGGAAAACCCAGGCCCTGGTTATCTGTCTCGGGTCACTAAAGAAAATGAGTTGATGTTCTCAGGCTAAGCCCCAGGGCACATTTTGCTCAGAATCACCAAACCACAGGATAATTTGGAGCTTTTGTCCGTGTGTACTTAGGAAAGGTCTAGGCCTGGAAAAAGAAAAAAAAAGAAAGCTGAAATACAAGATTAGAATGTGTTGAGAAGCAAGCAGCTTCCCAGAAAATTAAAATGCTGACATTCCCAGCAGTTTAATTGACATTAGATTAACTAACATGTCAAAGCCTAAAGAAAACTAGAGGCAACACAATGATGTATGAATTTGAAACCCAGATGCTGGGAACAGAGGGAGGGTTCATAAATGGAGGAAAAATCAGATGGACAGGGATTTTAAGCAGCTAGAGGAGAAAAGTTTGACTGCCCTCAGGACCAGAGTGGTGATGTTTGCAGCATCTGCACTGGTTCTGGAATCTCTACATCAGCCTGTATGATACAAGGACACCTTAATCATCCAGTTATTCCTGCCTGGGTGGAGAAGAGTGTCAAATGCAGGACTGGGAAGCGTTATATGCATGGGCATCACCATCATACACCATCCCCACGCCTCAGCCCCTCCCAGACTGAGCCAAGGGATGGATGGGCTGCAGGGATGGCATCCCCAGGCTGCTGCTCCTCACCCAGTGTGCTTTGACAAGTGTTTATGATTCCCTGAAGTCCTGGTGGGAGTCTTTTCTTCAAAGTGAGCTCATTAAGAGTGATCAGGGACTTTCTGGCTTTCAAGTCATATTTAGAGCAAACTGAAGTACTGAACCACAACAAGGAAACCTTGTTCAAAAGGCAGGAGCTCAGAGATGCTGGGGTGAGGCAGACCCAGCTGGAGAGCGCATATTCCCAAAGTCCTGGGCCATTTCTTCCCTCCATGCTCATTTTTTGCCTCAGCAGCTTTCAGCATCTTTCTGAGCTGCACAAACACATGCACTGATCCTGTGGGTCTTTGCAAAAGCCACCTCGTTTTGCCACCTCTGACACTTGTCTCTCTGCCTGCTCCCTGCCAGGACCAGTCCTCACCAGGCTCTCCCAATTTTGTTGCAGCTGGTCCCAGCACCCTACACCTGCCAGAAACTTCAACAGGTGTTACATTTAAAGGCAAATCAGGAGAAAAATCCTTTTTTTCTCCACCGGCTTGCACCTATCAAACAGCAGCCAGACCTTTTCCAGCTTGGAGCCTTTGCTTCTCCTGCTTGTTTCTTCATGCACCAGTAAGTGCTCAGTGGGCAGGGGGAGTTGCTGACCATGGCTTTGTCTGGATCCAAAGCTGATCAAGGTTCCTCTAACTCATCCTGGGTCCCATTCTATGTTTCATTGTTTCTCCTATCATTTTAGACCCAGTATGTTCTCATTTTCTTGACTGATAAGCCACAGAGAGGCAGCCAGCTAGGGCCAGAAGACTGTAAAATGACAGGATTGTGTCCCTTGTCTCAATGTACTTACAGAATTGAAATTTAGCAAGCTTTTCTCACTGTAGAATGTCCTTCAAGAATCTCTGTTTCATTTATTTGATTTTTCAATAGTAGAAGAAGAATCAGTTTATATGTTGGTATATTACAGTGTGCAGATATAAGCTGGAAAGCAATATAAAACAATCTTGGGATTGCTTTTTATGACATTAAGATTCCCAAATCTTTGTAATTCAATTTTTTCCCCATGATGTCTGAAAATGTTCTGGTGTTTCCCTTTCCTTGGGGAGCCCAGACCTCCTCCCCCATGCTATATACTGCTTTTATTGAAATTAGAGGCCACAGCAGCTTATTACTCTTAGGGGTGAATTTGAGTGGAATTTTGAAATGAGATACCAGTGTTTTCCAGCCACTCTAATGGCTGAATTTACCCTTTCCTCTGAATGTGAGGTGTGGGAGAAACAGACTATTAATGCAGTTCCTCATTAAGCAATTGTAATGGCAAGCTTTTAAAACTTGCCAGCTGCGCTCACATCACACCCTGCTTCCCAGTGACCTGATTTTGATGTACAGTAATTTGTGCAGAGGAAGCACTTTGGGAGGACCTGGCACTGCAGGAAGGAGGGGACCTGACTTGAGCATGATTATCATCTTCCCTTACGTTTTGACCACAGGTTGTCAGCAAATAGCCTTTAGAGTTTAATTATATGATGGAGTTTGCCGAGAAGTGTGAAAGACAAAAGAACAAATAAGTGATGGAAAGCAATTTTCCCCCCTCCTCTGCTTTACTCTGGGGCTGCCATAATTAAACTCAAAGTGCTGCTGCTTTGCTGGAAACGAAGTTAGGGAGGTGAATTGTAATTGCAAACACTGTTTGCTCAGTCACTCTTGGCAACAGCACCACGTTAACTCCGCCTTGGTGTCTCCTGTGAGCCCTCCAGATTGACAAAAACATCTTTTCTTATCCAATTTGTTATCACTGGCTTCAGAAAGTCATTAAAGAATATCAGTGGAGCAGATTGGGATCTGGATTAAGAAATCAATTATTGCCAGGAAGTACCTTTGCAGACACTAATTATGCTTTGACTGACATTTACGGGATTCCTTTAATGGGATGTGTGGTCAGTTTTTAAAGGCACAGGGCAGCCATCAGTGCTGTGTGTGACACCCACTGGTTTTCTGCTGCCTGAGTGCCCCCCCATGCTAGAACAGATGTGTGCTGCCATAACCATAAAATATGAAATAGCTACACATTTTGCATGTTCATGTATGTAAAAATAGTCATTGGCCTGTTGGTTTGGCCAGGAATTAGAAGTTATCCTGGCTCCAGATAGCCAGGACAGGCTACATTTAGCAGGATGGCTCTCATGGCTGTTGTGCAGATTGCCAGTGACAGATAGATGAGGTCTCCCAGGAAGGGGCTGATGGAAATCTGACAGGTGAATATGGGTTTAGACATCTGTGAAAGAGAGAAAGGCCACAGGATAAGTAATCCTGCTCTGGAAGATGGGAGCTGCTCCAGAGATCTGTGACAGAAGCAGCCTAGACAGGGATAATTTAATAGGGGGAATACAGAAATGGGGCAGTGTCAGGGAACTGTCTCAGGCAAGGTGGGGACAGGGCTTGTTGGCTCTTCTTGCTTTATCTCTGACTGCAAAACACTGTCAGTGTGACTGTCCATGGAGGCAAACACTGCATCTTTCTGCTTTATGTGGCCTCAGCTGGGAACATTATTAAAGCTTAAGTTAAACTGCATCCCATTCCCCACCTCTCCTCTGTCACATCTTACTCAGGTAAATATTGATTATTTGTAATTACTATTTTGTATTGTGTGTATTTGTGTTTTATGAGTCCTTCCCAGTCTTAAAATGCATCATAACTTAATAACTGCCCTTGCTGTAGGCAAAACCTCTTTGAAGAGAATGTTCAGCAGCTCTCCTGCCCCATGCAACCCCTCCCCAAAAAAACCCCACCAAAAAGCCCAAAACAACAAAAAACCACCCCAAACCAACAAAACATTCAAAGCAAAGATTGTGAAATAATGGTAAGAAGTGTAAGAAGTGTAAGAATGTAAGAACTGGAGAGGAAAGCTCAGTAAAGAAAGAAATAAAGGAATTGTGGATTATGCCAGGGTAGATGCAATCAGTGTAATTTGTGTAAGGACTAAGGAATTCCAGCACTCTTACGTGGCCAACATCAAAATGACCTACAATAATTGTCTGGGAGACTTGTACAGAAAAATTTAAATCAATAATTTCTAACTCCTTAGGACTCAAGGTTTTGCATTTGCTTTAGTTGCATTGCTGGTAGTTAACTGTAAAAGCATTTATGGCATCAATCACAGACAGATTTATATTTCTTATGGTACATGTAAACCATCCTGAAGAGTCATGTCATAGGTTTTATTTATTTGACCCAATGTCTAACACTGAGCACTGAAATGCACTTTTAGTAGTCTATGACTAAAAATCAGGCTCTCAAGTAATCAACATAGAGACAGAAATGCTGCTGAGAGCAGTTTAGAATATTGAATTTGAGGTCTACCTCTATTAATAAGATATGGACCTGAAATTTAGCTGTCTGGAGATAGATTATTCATCATATAAGTGCCAAATAAAAGGAAAAAGACCTCATTTAGTTATTTAAAAAATTGAAATTAATAAAACACCTGTGAGTAGTTTCCTCTATGTAGTGACTCCCATAACCAACGATGGTGAGTGCTGCTTAATGAAAATTCCCAACTTTCTCAGCCTGTCTTTGTAGGGAAATTCCATGTCCATGCTTTCCAGCAATGATTCAAGATTTAGCTGTGGAGGGGCTCTTACTCTTTATCTGCAGTAAGTTATAATCAGTTTAACACATCCTTCAATATAGATAAATATTCCTCCTGGATTTGTAAGTGAAAATTATACTCAAGTTCTGAATGAAATCAAATTAACCCTCGAATGTTTCCAAACTATCAGTATAAACTGTATTTTTTCCCCCAAACCACAAGTAAAAATCAGGGATGCAGGACCATTCCTCATCAATTCTCAGCCTCAAGAAATCCAGCATCTTGCCTTTGGGATAAATTTTTGTTCAGTGCCTACCCTTGATTGGGTGATTCTGAAAACTGTAATATATGGATGGAGCACATTGCCTCAGAAATATGCTGCAAAACTCACAGTGCAAATCCATGTAGATATAAATGTACCTTTACAAAGATAAAAGTGAGAAAGAATTGTGAAGTCAAAAGGAGAAACTAAGTCCTTGAGTGTGTCCAACTCACAGCAGCAGCAAAAGCTGAAATTTCCAGACTTAGCAGATGCAAGGTTAATGGAGGTTTTTTTCTCAGGATCTAATGGTTTCATTGAAAAGGAATCACATGGATTAATAGTAAGTTAAAAATCCTGGGAATTTGGATAGCTGGATAGTTTTTTCTCTCCAGGGTGTTTTCAGATTATCTTGTCACACCTTGCAGGATGCTTGATGGTGCAAAGGCACAGCTTTGCCAGGCACCAGCACCTCAGATGTTGCAAGGAGCAAGCAGAAAACAAATGTTTGAGACTTTGGGCAACAAACTCCATGTGACTGCCACATCTCAAAACATAAGAAATTTCTGTGGAAGGTGTGATGAGGGGAGAGGATGAATACTCCTCTGCCTGGGAGGGGAATGCTACAGCTGTAATCACTGTTCCAATGGTAACCACAGGGGCTGTAACAACTGTGATTAAGTGGCTGTGGCAGAGCAGAGTAGCAGAGTGATTCAGGATGCTTTTGGGCTCTGCAGGGATGGCAAGGTAAGGCTGCTGACACGGATCCAGGCTCCTCCCTGTGCCAGCAGAGAGGAGGTGGATGAGGGGAATACCTGCAGCTTCCTGAACTCCAATAGGTTCCATCTCTTGAGAGATGTTTTTCACAGGTTAAAAAAAATATGTTTGGGGCTCTGCTACAATTTGAGCAGGTAAATTTTTTTCAGAGGATCCAACAGACAGGAGCAGATCTAAAGAGGTGTAGTATTTCCATTGCCTCCACAAGTACTTGAGAATAGCAGGTATAGCAATTTCCAGTGTCAGGAAAATCCACAAACGCCAGAGGTTTATGTCCAAAATGGAGACAGAGGAGTCCTGCAACTTTATTGGAATAACGGGAGAGAGTCCACCAGGGCACAAGCAGGTTTGGGCTCTGCAACAAACCTGCTGCTTGAGGTCAGTAGAGGCATTAAGACTCATTTCAAAGGCATTCACAGCCATACCCTCACCCATCAAATTGTAAATACATGAGCTTTCCTCTCAATCTGTCCTCTTCTCATTTCTCACTTTGTCTTTACAAACCCTAGTTGTTAACTTAACATCTGAAACACTCCATTCTGACTTTTCTACTCTAGTCCCTGTACCAGGGGTGGCAACTGAATCCAGAGAATAAAGAGAATAAAGCAGAGAATAAAAGAACACACTGACAGTTTGTTTTAACCCATTAATCACTGCAGGTCCTTGCCCATGGCTACTTAGATCTGAGGTCTCCCATCCTTTTCTTCCAGAATTCCAAATCCCTGGAGACCTTGACCCGAGTGTGATGGGTCTGTTGGTGTCCAGCTGTCCTGGCTGCTGTCCTGCAGTCCTGGCTGGGTGTTCTGGACAGCAAAGTCCAAAGGCATATCTAACTGGGCTTCCCATTCAAGTCATCCCAAATGAAACCAAGCAGTCCTGCCAGGGCCTAAAATGTCCTCAATAACCCCTGAACCAACTAACAAAGACTCAAATGGCATCAAATGACCCCAGAGGCCTGAAGTAACCCAATCATGACCTCAAATGACCCCAACGACCTGAAGTAACCCCGATTGTGACCTCAAATGACCCCAGTCAGGCTAAAAAAATGACCTAAAATAACCCCTGGAGAAATAAAAAAAATTTTCAAATGACCTCAAGTAACCCCAGAAAATAAAAAAAATCAGAAAATGACCTCAAATGACCCCAATGACCTGAAGTAACCCCGATTGTGACCTCAAGTGACCCCAATGACCTGAAGTAACCCCGATTGTGACCTCAAGTGACCCCACATGTCCTCAAATAACCTCTCAGAGGGAATTAAATGACCTTAACTAAACTTTACTAGTTCAAAAATAATCCAACTTATCTGGCACAGCTCCCCAGATCCCAAATCACATCATGGTAAGAAGTCACAGAGACGAGTTGAGAGAAGTTTTATTTAGGTTTTGATTTTGTGTTACTTATGGGGGGGAAAAAAAAAAGAAACAAGCACTTTGTCCTCTTGAGATGTTGTACAGCAAATTTGTCTGATGCTGAAGAACTGCTGATGGCGCAGTGCTGCTGTGGTGGTTGGCACCTGCTGCCCTTCAGCTCCCAGCAGAGGCCCATCTGAGAGAGCAGCACAGGGATCCTGTCTGATCTCTTCTGTCTGTGCAGCAGCCAGCCCAAAGCCCAGCGATGTCCTTGTGGTGTCTGAAAGTCCCATTTCTGAGATATCCGTGCCGAGGATGCTCACTGCAGCTGCTGGGATCCTCCTGCCAGGAATAGAAATGGATTCTGCTCCCACATACCTTGATGGCATGGGGGTACATCGAGCACTGTGTCCCCCAAAGCTGGAGTATCTGTGGGTCAGAGGTGCCAGGCCAGGGGACTCACACAGTCCAACAGACCCCATTGTCCCTTTCCAACACCTGGATCAGGCAGGGCCTGCTGCTGCTGGCCATGGCACACGTTGATCTCCTCCTGTAAATATCTTCCTGAGGTCCCTTCAAGAGAACTGGGCAGATTAGCATTGCTATACAGTCCAGAGTTCTGTCCATGGGAGGCTGGAGCAGTGTTGACATCTCCTAGTAGATGTTCCTGTTTTCAGTCCGTGTACCTGGGCTGCCAAGGATGAGGTGGGTTTTCCATCCCATACTCCTGAAGGAAAAAGCAGAGGTTACCGTGGTTCCTGCTGATTTGCTGCTTCTCTCCTCCTCCAGAAGCTGCCGTGCCACACCCAGCACTGTTCTGCTCCTGAACATGGTATAGGCTGTGCAGAGAAGACAAAGCAGAACTGACAGCAAGATGATGCCATCCTTGACATCCAGAGGGAACTCAATCTTTCAAAAACTGCTGTGCTGAAAGGCTGGAAGGAGCCACTCTCTGCTCTTCCTCCCGGGGGCTGGGTGTGATTGCTGAGGAGAACTCAGACACAGCAGCCCAGCCTAGGACAAGCAAACACAACTGAATGTATATTCCAAAAGATGTTCACTGCCTCAGAGGTTATCATGCCACAGACACAATAAACCAATAAAGCAATTTTCATACCACTGCCTGGTCTCAACAGGAGCATTAGAACAGGCAGGCAGATCTCCCCATGCAGAAAAAAATAAAGAGCAAGGTACATGTAAGACTCATGTAAGCACGTTGAGCATCATGGTGAATAGGAGGTTTTTTGTAATACAGAATTGTAATACTGACTTCTCTCAGGACTGGCCCCTCACTGGGAGCCAAAATATGTACTAGTCTCAAAATAAACCAGAGGGAGATCCCGAGTCAGAGCTACAATTTGATAGGAAAATTAAAATAATGCAATAGTGCAGAAACACAGACAGAGTCAGGATACAACCTGGCAGCCTGCTGGTCAGGGTGGTGGCAGCAGCTGCACTCAGTGGTGGCTGCAGTCCTGCTGCAGCCATGGACGTGGTTCTGCTGAGGCACTGATCCTGCTGAAGGCTCTGCTGCTCCTCTGAAGATCCCGTGGACCTCTCCTCCCCTGGGAATGTGGCAGGCAAAGTGCTCGTGGTGCTCCAAGGCTCACCTTATATGCAGGTAGGCTTGGCTCCTCCCCCTGGGCGGGGCATCTCCCAGCGGGATGACGTCACTGATGAGCCATGCAGTGAGATCTGGTGGCACTTTGGGAGAGATTCCCTGGAGAGAGTTATCAGAGATGAGTC
>JANRGV010000051.1:2332766-2346690 GCA_024734035.1 Alethe castanea
CAAGCAGTCCTGCCAGGGCCTAAAATGTCCTCAATAACCCCTGAACCAACTAACAAAGACTCAAATGGCATCAAATGTCCCCAGTGACCTGAAGTAACACAGATCATGACCTCAAATGACCCAAATGACCTGAAGTAACCCTGATTGTGACCTCCACTGACCCCACTCGGGCTAAAAAAATGACCTAAAGTAACCCCTGCAGAAAGCGAAAAATTTTCAAATGACCTCAAGTAACCCCAGAAAGTCAAAAAATCAGAAAATGACCTCAGATGACCCCAATGACCTGAAGTAACCCCGATTGTGACCTCCACTGACCCCAATGTCCTGAAGTAACCCCTATTGTGACCTCCACTGACCCCAATGACCTGAAGTAACCTGGATCAGGACCTCAAGTGACCCCCACAGGTCCTCGAATAACCCCTCAGAGGGAATTAAATGACCTTAAGTAAACTTTACTAGTTTAAAAATAATCCAATATATCTGGCACAGCTCCCCATACCCCGAATCACATCATGGTAAGGAGTCACAGAGACGAGTTGAGAGAAATTTTATTTAGTTTTTTATTTTGTGTTACTTACGGGGAAAAAAAAAAAGAAACAAGAACTTTGTCCTTCTTGAGATGTTGTACAGCAAATTTGTCTGATGCTGAAGAATTGCTGATGGTGTAGTGCTGCTGTGGTGGTTGGAACAGGCAGGCAGATCTCCCCATGCAGAAAAAAATAAAGAGCAAGGTACAAGACCCATGTAAGCACATTGAGCATCATGGTGAATAGGAGGTTTTTTGTAATACAGAATTGTAATTCTGACCTTTCAGGACTGGCCCCACATTGGGTGCCAAAATATGTACTAGTCTCAAAATAAACCAGTGGGAGATCCCAAGTC
Source organism: Alethe castanea (assembly GCA_024734035.1). Taxonomy (NCBI): domain Eukaryota; kingdom Metazoa; phylum Chordata; class Aves; order Passeriformes; family Muscicapidae; genus Alethe; species Alethe castanea. The sequence continues at coordinate 2,333,649 of JANRGV010000051.1, forward strand.
AGAACTACACTTTGACAGGAAAATTAAAATACATGCAATAGTACAAAAACACTGACAGAGTCAGGATACAACCTGGCACCCTGCTGGTCACGGTGGTGGCAGCAGTTCCACTCAGTGGTGGCTGCAGTCCTCCAGATGTGGTTCTGTTCAGGCAGTGATCCTGTAGTAGGGTCTGATCTTCCTCTGAAGGCCCAGTAGTAGCTCTGTACCCCTGGGAACCCAGGAGAAAAGGCCCCAGCTGCAAGGCTCAGCTTATATCCAGGTAGGCTTGGCTCCTCCCCCTGGGTGGAGCATCTCCCAACGGGATGATGTCACTGATGAGCCATGCAGTGAGATCTGGTGGCACTTTGGGAGAGATTCCCTGGAGAGAGTTATCAGAGATGAGTCATGGGAGAGACAAAGACCACTGGCCCACCTGCTTTAACAGCCTGTGGAGATGTGACACAATTCATATTTGTGATTTCATCTCTTATTGTAACCCAAGACAGAACCCTGCCCAGGGGTTCCCCCAGATAACCCCTACCAGGAACTGCAATGATCTCAAGAAACCCTAAATGACTTCAAAAATCCCTACCAGGAACTACAATGACCTCGAGGAACCCCAAATTACTTCAAGCAGCCCCTGGGGTTCTGCACCCCCAGCTCCCAGGGGGATGCAGCCTGCAGCACCCCAGGGCAGCACATCAGAACCATCTCTGACCTGCACCATCCCACAGCAGCACATCAGAACCAGGCTGGCAGGGACAGGGATGCAAAGCAGACTCTCCCACAGCTTCTCTCCCAGCCTGGGCCCATCCATCCTCCTCTCGAGGAGCAGCAGGATCTGAGTGAGCCCCAGAACTCAACTGGCACATGGCAGCCCTTCAGTTTTGCCGCACACAGTCAGCACAGTCTTAAACTAGGCTAAAAATCCCAAAAGTGATGAATATTGTCACCCAGAGAAAAAGTACAAGACAAGCCAGTGGCCCCAAGCCAGTGGCCCCAAGCCAGCTGACTGCTCATGTCCCACTCTTCCTGGCCTCTCCCAGCCCTGTGCAGTGTGTTTGAGGGGAATGGGCAGAGGCAGCTGTGGATACAGCACACACCATGGTAATTCCTATCCACACACACACATCCACAAAACACTTGCAGCTGGCCCTCTATTGCCTCTATTGACTCTGCTGACAGCCTGACCCCAGAGGAGCTCCCACTCCTGCCAGTGCTTTCCCTGCCACACCTCCCTCTGCCGTGTGCCTTAACCACATCTCCCCACACTCCCCTTCCATCAGTCCTTTCCCAAACCATCACCTCATTGCCCCTCTGGGCGTGGGTTGCCGAGGAATTTCCTGGGTGCCTCTCCTTGCCCCCTCTCGCTTCCCATCAGCTGGGAAACCGGGAAGGTGCAGCCTTCCCGAACCGCCTACCTTGAATAATTCCCTCTCGAACCTCCTATTTTACCCCAAAGTTGAGGTTTGTAAGACCCACTTATCTGTTTCAGGAGCCAAGCTGCCTGGGCTCTGCCCCAAACCTGCTTCTTGAAGCCAGTAGAGACCTTAAGAAGCATTTCAAAGACGTTCACACCCATATCTTCACCCATGGAACGGTTTGTAAATGTATTGACTTTCCTCTCACCAGCACGCAGCTCCTGGAGTTTATTACGGAACTCCTTATTTATCTGTGAGCTTATTACAATATGCATGCGCTGGAAAGTTAAATGGCAATCAGCCCTTTCAACCAAATACATTTTTCTGCATGGCATGAGTCTCCTTATCCTTTTTATTTTATTTTATTTTATTTTTATTTTTTTGTGTGTGTTTTGGGCTTCTCCAACCCTCCAAGTGTAGAGCTGAGGCAGCGCAGGAATGTTCCCGACTGTACTGCGTGTCTCTGAAGAATACATTAGAGGTGCCCCTCTGCACAAAAGGGGAACCTCCTGAGATAGCAGCCCCGTTAATTACCCCGTTAATTACCCCGCTGCTTTCCGTGCCATTCATCCCCTGGCGTGCGAGGAAGACAAGGAGGCAATGACAGATGGGCGAGCACAAAAGCTGTGAAAAGTCAGTGATGCTCAGAGGTTTTGCAAGTGTGATAATGACCTGGAGATGATCTGATTTTTGTAAAGAGAGGCTTGTTCTGCAATTGTCATCACCAGAGTCTCACATCAGAAAAGGCTTGCTTTTTTTATTTATGCAACTCCTCTGCCTTTCTTGTGTTTTGCCAGTCACTTTTCCCATCCTTCTAAACAACACAGAATACAAACTCTAATTCTAATTCCCAGTGTGTCCAGCAATCAGAGTAGGATGAGTTGGGAACAGGTTTTAGTCTGCTGACTGTGTGAAATCTAATTTATGTTTCTTTGTCGATAAAACAGGAAAGATTCGCCATTGCAGATTATTTTTAAATGAATGGTGATGTACAGGTTGGCAGTACAAATATTATTTGTTTATCATAAAAGTTGAAGTTTGTTCGTACTTTTAAGTTTTGCCTTTTAATGTGAATGCCATGATTTTGTATGCTCAGAAAGCTCCCAAAAAACCCATCCTTTTTTCATGCTAATTTATTTAGTACATCTGAGTCAGTGCAGAATATCTTTAAGAAAGCTTTAACTCTTCCACTTAGATTTTTTTTTTGTCTGAAAAGAATTTAAAAACTACTATTAGCTTGCATTTTGTGTTCATATTACTGGAAAACAAACAAGCTTTAAACAAATATGTAAACCAAATAACCAGTTCAAGTAACTGAATAAGCCACCAGCAACCCTTTTAAAATCTGCTGCGAGTTTTGGTTGGTTATTTAGCAGTTGAGATGAACATGGAGGAAATATTTTGTGCAAGAAGTTACCTGTGGTTTGACTTAGGTACAGCCTCTACTTTATTTCAGACTGAGCTCCTTTTCTTTATCCCATTAGACCAGGGTCCTAAAAATTTTCTTGCTGGGGTCTACATTAATTTTGTGCTGTTTTACTTCCCAGCCTAATACCTGTAATTTCACCCAAAGACTAAAAAATTCATCTGAAGCTGAAGAAATGTCTCAGGAACCATTTTAGGCTTTCATTTTGTTCTATCATCCTGATTTATGGATACTGAATAGAGTTCAGAATATGAAATAGACACATCAATAGAGTAGCAGTGAGAAAAATAAGTAAAAAGGAAAAAAAAAAAAGTACACCTGTGTTCTGAAGCAAAGATTTGCAGTTTTTGAGATATATCAATAAATTACCTTTGCTGAATAATTTAAGCCTTATTTCCCAACATATTACAGCTGTGTGGATGTTTAATTTTATGTAAAGGGAACACAGCACCCTTGTCTTCTGCTCTAGGAGGGGTTTTTCATGGCCCTGTCAGCATTGGAGAGGTGGAGATCACAGAATGCCAGCGTGGGTCATGTTGGAAGGGACCACAGTGGGTCACCTGCTCCAGCAGGGCCATCCCAGAGCACACAGCACAGGATTATGTCCAGGAAGTTCTGGAATGTCTCCAGTGAAAGAAAATCTTCACCTCTCTGGGCAGCCTGTCCCAGTGCTCAGTCACTGCACAGCAAAGTCCCTCCTCATCCTCAGGTGGAACCTCCTGTGCATCAATTTCTGCCTTTTCCTCTTGTCCTTGCTTGGCTCCTGACATCCTCCTGACACCCTCCCTTCTGGTCCTGATGGACATTGGAGAGGTTCCCTCTCAGTCACCTTGATGTCCTGGGCTCTGAGCAGAACTTGCAGTCCTAGCTGCTTGCATCACCCACCAGGATGTGTGTTAGGGAATAATCCAACACACTGTGTGTAAAAGCACGTGGTCTTGGCCACTTTCACTGGCCTTAGGGTTGTGCTGTCATTTCATACAAAACGTTGGAAATGGTATTTAGCAGCCAGAGCTTCCAAAAATCATTAAAATTTAATTTGCTTTTGGGGAGGGAGGCGTAAAGCACAGGAGATTATGTTCAGTTTATGAGCCCTGACCTTTCCTGCTTAGCCATTTCTCCAGTTTAATTTTGGTTCATGAAGTGCATATTTCATATGGCTCTGGTTATTATTACCTACTTCTTATTTTATTATTACTTGAATGTATATGGGAGGCTATCATTTCCTTTATTGCTGTGGGAGACAGCATCCTGTATCAGGCAGGAAGTGCATGGGGGAAACAGTTAAATGTTCTCCGTGCTGAGACTGCAGCCAGCTTCAGGAGAGGGAGCTGCACAGATGCTCTGCACCTTCAGACGTGTTCCTGCCATCAGTGCTGAGAGGACATCAAGGTTTTTAATAGCAAAATGTCTGGACTCCCTCAAGCCCTGCTGATTTCCCAACCATCTGAGCGGATGTTCAGCTGCAGTAGGAGAAGTCACTTAAAGACTCTATTGCAGCTGAGTGATGTTTCCCTTTTTCCCAGTGCTTTTATAGCTGCTCAGTAATGATCATCATGGGTCACTGTTTATTATCCCAGCTTCACAGCAATGTTGTTTTTCACAGCCCCCCACTTGACTGTTTTCATTCCTTTCTCTCTTTCCTTTTTGGCTTTGAACCCTTCTTAATCCAGGACAGAGAAAAAGCGCCAAACAATCAAAAAATGCAACCATCTCCAGCTAAAATAATGTGCCTGCCTAGTAGTCAGATCCCTAAAACTGAGTGGAAAGATGTGGCCTATCTCTTAATGCATCCAATTTCTTCCAAACTCTCTCCCCCTGTTACCCCAAACCAGAACCAAGCAAGCAAAGATAAACCACTGATTAAAGGAGCTTTAAGCTCTGAAGTCCTTGTACCTTCACCCATGGTCGAACCTCCCAAGATAAAAAGAGCCAGAGACGGTTCAAGACTAATGAGCAGCTCTAAAAGATGCAAGCTGGAAGAACACTGAGTAAATATATCATGGTGTTGAATAGTATGTAGATAGTGCCATGACTGCTCTGTTCATTGTGCACAATGTGTGTAGGTGTGGGAGGGTCTCCTTTAAGTAGAAAAGTAGAGAGGAAGAGTATCAGAACCAGCAGTTCTTGCAACAACATCTGCTTTTTAGACAACAGGCTCCCATTTCTCCATTTAGCATTTCCCAGCAAATTAATGAAGGGGGGAAAGGTGAAAGGAACTCAGTAAATAAGTCTGAAATCAACTCTTGCAGTGCCAGTGGAGCTGCAGGCAGGTGATTAAAGGCCTCCTTTCATCAATATTTGATTTACACCAGGGGTTCTTCATTTTAAGTAATTTCTCCCTGTGTCTTGACAGGTGGGTTGGCTGCACAGCAGCCATCAGCACAACCCTTGAGTGCTGGAATTGTGATTGGCAAAATGCATCCCTGCACATGGATTTGTGCTGGGTTTGACCACCTTCGCTCACAACACAACACACAAAGCAGCAGCACCTATAGAGGTGCACATATTTGGAATTACAACAGAACAAACTGCACCAAAACCCCTTGGAAAACATGCTTCTTTGGGGACTGCTGTTATGATGCTCTAAGATCAGCCAAAACCCATATTTAGTAAATTTCTGTGCACCCAAACTAGCCAAGGATGCTGCGAGTACAGAACTTAGATAGCTTGGTTGAAAGGATTTTAATCAGGAATAAGCACAACAGACAGATAGTTGGTGCCTTGTGAGCTCTGCAGCCTCTTTGATCCAAATTTCTTTCTCTTAAAATCCCTGTTTCAAATGTGTCAGGAGTTCATTCTCACTCAGAAAAAAAATTAAGCTCTGTGTAAAATAGGAGTGGGTTATAGTTCTTAAGCAAATGTCTGAATTGGGAGCTGACTGGAAAATTTGTAAGGAGCTGGACGGCTTTGCTTTTTAAATTTAGTTTAGTGAATTCCACGTCCCATTATAATGATGTTTCTGGACATTTTATTGACTCCTAGCTGCTGTGCAGGGCTTATGATGATGTAGCATGAAGCCGCAGTGCCCCATTAACAGGAATTCTTTTGGAGAAACTCGAAACTGTGGAGGCTACACAGGACTTTAAATTAGCCACTGATCACCATTTATTTGTGAGAACGTTTCAGGTGAACCCTAAGGAGGATTCTTTCCCACTGCTTTTGGCTGAGGCTGTCCTGGAGTAGGAGGAGAGCATGAACTTGTTTAATTCACTCAGTGTTGTTTGGTTTGAGCTGAGAGACTCTGTGAGGGGCACAGGACAGAGAACAAAGCATTCCTCCTCCCCTGACACTGAGAATGTGCTGCTTCCCTCTGCAGCCAAGTTCAACTTCAGCACAGATGTCCTCTGCAAATAGAACCAAGTGTCCTTTTGCCTCTGCCTCCCTGAGAATCTATGTCAACTGTGCTCACCATTTCTGATGTAGAAATCTCTTTGTTTAAGCAAGCAGTGGAAACAAATGTCTAGGAAGTTAGCAGAGTCCCCATCAGTGAAATTCTGCAGGTAAGTTCAAATAAACTTCTGTGAGGAATGGCACAGCTCAATCTGATTTTGCCGATTTCTCTGATTTCACAGAAACGATTCTTTCAAGCAATGCAACTGAGCAAGCAAGCAGTGTCAAAACTTGTGATTGCTACAACCATCTGGTAAACAACCCAGATATTTAGGATTTAAAATTGCCCCTAACTCTATTAACTGCAGTAGCATTGACACAGCGTGCAACACTCCTAAAACAGTGCTACCTGGAAGTTGTCTTCATTTAAACTAAATGTTCAACATTGCTTTTCAAAGTTGTTCTCATCCTCCACTGCCAGTGTGCTGAGCAGCCTTGGAGACTGGGTCAATGGGTCAATGAAGGGGCACATTGTGTATCTTCAAAAGAAATCAATTGCAACCCCCTGAAGACTGGGCTGCATTTCCATTACAGAAGATCTCTAATCAGCAGCAACTTGCTATCCTGCATTGGACATGTGTAACTTATCTCCCTGCATTAGCCCCTCTTTCAAAATCCCACCAATCTCCAGCTACCTATGTGGAGGATCGAATCAGATTATGTTTTCACCCTGCTGAACCTGGGGTAAAGTGTGACTCAGACACTGGGGGATGCTGGAGTCTGAAATAAGCAGGATTATTTATCTTTTTTTCCTCATTTGGCAAGGGAAACAGAAGTTGTGAGAACAAGACTAGCTTTTATTAGATGCAGAAATTTGAGTGATAAAATTTATCCACATTCAAGATGTTCTTGTATTACTATTAGACAATATTTTCAGGCAGCTGGCTACTATAACTACTGTGTACTTATTTGACTTTTAGTTTAGTTATTAGATGCCCACTTGCGGTGATGTTTTGCTATCTGCTTGCTAAATATATTTACATTTGGCCATCTCTTTTGTAAACAAGAGGAGAGAAAAATGGGAGGAGTACAAAGCACAGTGACTTTTCAAGATGGCTGGGTTTAAAACACAAACTTTGCTAATCAGATGATTTGTTGCAGTCACCACAGGGACAACTGCACCTCCAGCTCACCCTGGCATCCTCAGAAATAAATAACCCCAGAATCCATCAGCCCTCAGCTGACTCACTCTGTTCCCACCACACACAGGCTGGGCTTCCCTGTGATTTATCACAGCTGCCTTAGCAGCCCTAGGCTCACAGTCTCTAGCCCTAGAAACAATATTCATGATAACTGACTCCTAAATTACCTCCGTAAACTAAAACATGGATGTAGAAGGGAACCACAAAGAAGCAGATACAATTCCAACCAAGGAATGGGCTGTATCCATGCCAGTTTTGTTTCCCCTCTGGTTTGCCACTTCTTTGTAATTTCTTCTTGTCTCTTGTCCCTGTGGTTTGCCATCTTGGTCAGACTGCCTCTGCAAAAAACTGCTGTCTGTGTCCACCTGGAGAGCCCACAAGGTTTAACCCACCTCCTTTCCATTGCCTCATCTCCCCATTACCTCTGAGACAGCTTTTAATTAATCTAGGGAGGCTTTCCATCCCTGAGCTACCACTCTGAAAAAACAGGGAAACCCTGGAAGCACGTTCCCCTAATAGCAGAATGGAAACAAGATCCCCTGCACTCTCAGACCACATATTCACAAAACAGTTACACAGCAACGCTGCACTGAGCCCTAGATCAATAATGTTTCTCTTAGCAGACTCCTTGATCAAAAGAATAAATGGTTTCAGGTACAGCACTGATTCAAATTTCTATTTTCATCTACTTGGATACGTGTGTTGTATTCCACAGTGGATAAATGCAGTGTTGAACTGCTGTGACCAGCAGAAATATTGTTTGTCTGTCATGGTGATGATACCAGCAGATATTAAGTGGTTAGCAGTATGCAAAGTCCATCAGTACTAATCTGTCATCTTGCAGCAAATGTGGCCTCAATATTGTATGTAAAGATTGTATTATAATAATTTCCTCTGTTTTCCCAGGTGTATGAGTGATTTTAATACCACTTGTTCTAAAAGTTAGGGAATTTGCTAATAGAAAGTAATCTTTATGCATTTATTCATAAGTTAGATACAGCACAGAAATTTAAATTCTATGGGAAAAAGTGTTTCTAGAAAAAGATAATAATGACTGAAAGAAATCCACAGTTATATCATTTTCTCACTGAGGAAGGTGTGTTTGAAAGTAAAAGGCTTGCTTCTGCAAGTTGGAAATGGATGCCAATTCTCTTCCAACTCCATTACCCTTAGGCTGTGGAAAGTCTTATCCTGCTTAAAATAGATGATTTTGAGAAAAGGTTTGGTCAACCTCTTTAAGATCCAGTTGATCTTCTGGGCTGCAGTTTATGAGTTAAGGAATGAATGTAGTGATCTCTTTTAGACAAAGATGAGGTGTTCTGTCTTGGGTATTTAAAAAAAATATTTTAAGTATAGAATCCTTTTTTTAAACTCAGGCTGTAAGATAACTTTGATAAAATAAAGGTTCTGGGTTTTTTTCATCCTGCCCTAGTAGCCACTGTTCATTTCACACAGAAATTTCTGCAGTGCACAGCTGGGAACTCTGTTCTGTTTCTTGATTCTCTGTCTTGTTCAAATGAGGGGTTTGTATTTTGTTACCACATACGGAAGATAAGAATTCTGATTGATTTGCAATTAGAATGGGAATAGGGAAGCTATAAATATATTAATGTACACCATTTAATTTTTACAAACATGTTCCAATATCCCACACAGCACAGGCACACAGCTGCACTGTTGTTTTCGTGGCTGTGCTGTACCTGATGTGGTCAGAGCAGTGTCTGGACAAATGCAAGGCCCAAAGCAGACATAAAACAGGTTTAAAGCTCGGTAACATCTGAACACTGTTTCCTGCCTCTACTTCTCATTTTTATATTTGGCATAAGCTGCCATGACCTCTGCTGCTATCCTTTAACAGGATAACTTTACAGCAGTGAGGCTGGCTTGGCCTCAGATGTCTCAAACTTCCACTGAATTCCACTTGCACCACATGTGCCTGTGACTGTGTGTGTTGATTTAGTGCTGTGGGCTCTAATCCCACTCTCTCCACCTTCCCATCCCAAAAGAGCTCACAGAGTTCACTTGCACTACTTAATTAAAGACTTTATTACACATAGCTGGCTGTAACCAGGGTTGTTGGAACCTCTCTCCCTTCCCCCTCACCCTGATTCTTCTAGCAGTAAATGTCCAGAAGTTTCTGTTGCAAGTGCCTAGAATAATTAATCCTACCCTGAGCATTCCAGAGTAAAGAAATGTGTATCTTAAAATCAGATATGTAGCTTTAGAGATATGTGGACTTATCCTAGTAGCAAGTCACTTGGAAAATCAATCATATTTTAATGGGTTTAGTACACAGAAGTGCCTTTTTCCATTGAAAAATTATTAGAGACCTGCAAGTTTTAAAACTTGAAAGCCCCTGAATTAAAGGTTCCAAAGAGTACAAGGAAATATTTTCTGTTTTCTGAATATTTTTCTGTTTTTCTGTTTGAAAAGATGATGGACCTCTCCTTCCCCACTTCATTCCCACGCTTTGGTAAATACAGACCCCAACTCTTAAAATTTCATTTTAAAACAAATGAAAACTTCTGTTGGGGAAAAAAATCATTACTCATCTTCATATTTAACTTGTTTGAGGTGAATACAAATATTCCCTTTTCTTGTAGTGAAGAGGAAAAATGTTACTTCTACATTTGGTATTCTGGCACCTTCAAAACACACTCATCAGAATTAATCTCTGTATAATTACCAGTTGCATTTTAAGCTCTAGAAATGTCTTGTCACTACAAATTCTGCAATACAAAATTTATTGTATTAATTATTCACTTTGTCAAGGAATGGTTGGAGTCCACCTTTCTGTACTAAATAAAATTACCCAGCTGTCTGTAAAAACTCTGTTTACTTCTTTGTTCTTTCACTATTTATTGCTCATTGCCTCTTTTGCTGCCTTAACTATCAATCCATTTGTGAACTTTTACTGTCATAGGAGCATCATTAATGGTAAGACATAACAATCATGATAACCAGTGAGGTTATTTCCCTTAACAAAAAAATAAAATGGTGTTCAGTCTACAAGATACAGCTTTGTCTTGATCCCTTACTATAAATAAAAAGAAAAAAAAAGAAATTATTTTAAACACTGGCTGTACTGAATATTTCAGTTGTATACATATTCAATTATTGACATACTCTTGAGGCACATCGTCAATCATGGCTTTCTGTATATAAAGGTGGGATAGTGACATAATTTCTGTGGGTAAACACCTTCAATAGATTAATAGGGGAGTCTATAGAGAAAAAGTGACTGCTGGTATATAAAAGAAAGGGTTAAACATGGAGGAATTTGGTTTATTCTCTAATGCAACATGTGGTCTCTGAAAATCAAAGCAGGAAGCATCATGGAGCTTGGAAAATGATGAAACCACAAGTCATTTTTAACTAATTCCTCTATGCCCTGTCACTGAATTTTACAAGATACAGCAGAAAAAACCCACCATGTGGTTTCATTTAAACATGCATTGGCTCTCCCAGGGGAACCCCACGAAGCAAATGAGTGCAAAGAGGACAGGACTTGGAGTCTTGCTTGGTGCTGATGTATCCCATGTCCATTTCTGTGCTGGAACCCAAAATCCAGAACTTCAGGGGGACCCATAGAGGCTGCAGGGAAATGGAAATATAACTCCATGCCAATAAAAATATGGAGGAAGAATTGGTGTTGCCTTTGTTCCCTTTACTTTCTTGCCCCTAAATTACCTCTGGCTGCTGTCAAGACCCAGATCTAGGTTAGAAGGTACCCTGGAGGTCTTGGCTAATCATTTTTTTTTCCACCATTAAATTAAAATATCTGTCTGCCTTGCCACACTTCTGTTTCATATCTCTGTGATGAAAATATGAACTTGTTCAGAGCACTTATCACATAGATAAGCAGGTAATTTATATCAAGATCAAGACAGCTTCTGGAGGTGTTTGTGTACAGAACCTTTTGCGGGGGGGGGTCCTCATTTCTGGGTGGGCTTTGTGTGTGGCAATGATTTTGAAAGCTGGAGCACAACTCTGAGTTAGTTTGGTTTTTTTTTTTTGGTTGGTTGGTTGTTTTTTTTGTGGTATATATCCATTTTGTTTGACTGGCTCTTGAACTAACTATTCAGGATTTGAGTCTTTTTTTCAGTTACTTGTCCAGCATTTTGCTAGTATAAACATTGAGTAAACAAGATAATTAGCATTCTAAATTTCTGAGGGAAAAAGGCAGCATTTTAATAGTAATTTTTGAATAAAAATAGATCTGAGATAGATTATTAATTAGAAATTGCCATTCTCCATAATATACATAATCCTATTACTTTTTATGCCATTATTTTTTTCCCAAGAAATTAACACAACAATCTAAGAACAGCTATGAGAAATTAAGTAAGAAACTATGTTCATGAAAATGATGCAAATGTTAATAATGCCATAAAGTTTTCCATTGGCTCTTAAAGATCACTAATAACATTTTCCTTCTGCCTGTGTTAAATTTACCCTGCAGAATTATGGCATGGATATCCAACTATGCTGCTTATTAAAAAAAAACTATTTCTTTAAAAAAAAAATTACTAATTCAAAGATACTGAAAGTATCACTGAAGTTAGTTAAAAATTTTGAAACAAGAATTTGGGCAGTTACTCCTCTTCTAGAAGAATTGTTTCAGTTGTCTCTATAGGATTATAGTGCAAGCATTTCCAAGTATGTTCAGTCCTAAAATCTTTGAATATTCATTTAGAAATTAGGCAATTGCCTTTTTGTCACCAACATTTGCAACATCTTTGCACTGAAATATTTTCTAAAGGGAATGTTTAACAAAACTTCATTTGTTACTTTGAAGCTTTAGTGATTCAAGTCTTTACCCTTAAATTAGCACAAAATGTGTATATCTTTGTCAATATGAATAATTCTGAATGTAACAAACAGGACTTACAGAACAGCAAAAGCTACTTGCAGTCTTCCCTGTCATAAATGAGAGTCTCTCCTTTCCATATTTTGCTCAGGTCCAGTTTAAATGATGTAGCACTGACACACTCTGAACAGAATTAAACTGTCCTAGAACAAGTGTGTCAGGGCAAAAAAGGATGGGGCACATCCTGATAAATGCATGCTCTGGTTCATTTCCAATAATTCCAGGGGCTGATGAATTCTACTGCCAAGGGATTTCGTTATGTAAATCTCCCTGCCTAAAGCTTTGTTGAATTTTATAAGAACAGAGTGTTGGCTTTGTGTTGCTAAACACAATAGTTAGTGGGTCTTGTGACCTTACTCTCCAGAGACTGGATCTTTAGAAAAAACCAAAACCACACCACGATGGAGAAAAGCTCCACAATGCACTGTGGAGCATAAACGACACCCTAGAGATCCCCTAAACCAACGCAGGAGTTCACAATAAAAATGTGCAAATGCAAGAGGAGTTTTGACAGAGCGCGAACAGCTGCTGGCTGGCTGTGGCTGTAAAAGGAGCAGGGCTGGCTGGGGAAGGTCCCAGCCAGGGCAGGGTTCTGGAGGTGACAGCTCAGCAGTGGCATGCTGTCCCACCAGGAGAGTGCCTGTCCCCCCATAGGGGACAGCAAGAGCTCATGCAGCAATGGGTGAGGCCAGCCAGGCACGCTGTAGGGTTATTGTTATAAATACATGACCTGTTGTTGGCTCTTTGCAAGTATTGGGATAAATGCTATATGTATAATGTTAAAATAGCATTTCTATATGGATATAGT
>JANRGV010000051.1:2361353-2385804 GCA_024734035.1 Alethe castanea
TTGGTGTTGGGGATTTCTTGTATTTGAGGTCAATAAACTTTTGCTCACTTCCCCACAGAGCCTCTGGGAAAAAAAAGGCAATAACATTTCAAATGTATATCTTTGCTTTCTAGTTAGCTCTTAGCAGTGGTCATTCACATTTCAGAGTTCTGCCATTTTGTTTTGCTCAGAGAAATCTCTTATGTACATACCTGTCTAGGTAGTGGAACAATTAATTTCACCGAATCATAGAATGGGTTGGTACCTTAAAGATCAACTCACTCCAACCCCCATGCTATGGGCAGGGAACCTTCCCCTAGTCCAGGTTACCCAGAGCCCCATCTGGCCTGGTCTTGAGGACTTCCAGGAAAGCAGAGTCCACAACAGGGGAACCTGTTCCAGTGCCTCACCATGCTTAAAGAATTTCTTCCTAATATCTAATCTAAACTTGTGAGCCCTCAGCCTAAGTCCATTCCCCCTTGTGCTGCCACTCCATACCCTTGTGAAAAGTCTCTCTTTCAGTTTTTATAGCCTCCTTTAGGCATTGGGACTTGTGGGAGAAGAGATTATGGAAGATTAGGAATGGGGTGTAGCTGTATAAAACAGGTGAACAGCATTGAAGGATAAGAAGCTGGAATGCTGGTGTGTATTGACCAACCACAAAAGAGTAAAAGGGCACAGAAGTGTTATGCACAGGAGAAAAGCTTACAGATAAAAGGTATGCAGATGTAGTAATTATGTCAAGATGGACATGACTGGCACCAACACCAGTCTTTCACTAAAAACTTCTCGTGCTTTCTCTCAACGAACTTCTCTCAGACAACTTCACACAGCACTGACTCCTTTCCTCATAGGCAGCTCCACACAGCACTGACTTCATCTCCCTGCAAGTTTCCTTATTCCTTCTTCATGACTAGCTAAACCCCAAGCTGTCCCTTACCCAGCCACCCAACCCTGTCTGTCCCTCACACAGCATCTTCTTACCTTGTCTGTCCCTTGCACAGCTGCATGTCCTTCCTCCTCACAGCACAGCCAGCAGATTCCATCCCAAACTGCAGCAGACTCTGGTTCTCAAGCTCCAACTCTACCTAACTCTTGGCCAGCTAACCCACTCTTTTATAAGACCCTCATTGGGCAGTAAGGTTCTTTCCACTCCGTGGTAATCAGTACAGCTGCAATTCTTTGGGGAAAATTGCCTTCTGCACTATCCCTACAAACCTATCTTCCCACATACAGGTTTTTACTCAGGATAATAAAGTGATGGTGTCAGTCAGTTTGAGAGCACTGTGCAGCAGTGCCAGGCCCCCACACCAACAGGGACTCTGCTGTAAGGTCTCTCCAGAGTCTTTTCTTCTCAGACTGAACAACCCTCTGCCTGTCTTCATAAGAGAGGTGTTTCAGCCCTATGATTGACTTAGTGACTCTCCTCTGGACACATTCCAACAGATGATTAGTCTATTTCAGGTGATTGTTCTGTTTAATCTATCTGCTTATTGCCAGATGTTGATGGCAGAAATGAACAAAAACTCTGCCCTTTGGAAATATTAATTTCTAACATAAAAAATGCCCATGATTAAGAAATAGTATAAAAGCTACTTTAAAATCTCATTGGTTTGGCCTTTGCTATTGAATTTTTTTTTTCCCCCAAATCTATTCACCATGTTTCAATTTGGGGTACTTTGCATGATAGGAAGGGAAAACTTACAGGATTTTTGAGGGTAAGATTTAGCCCTACCCAGTTTGGAAAAGAATTGCATCCCATGTATATTTTTTGTTTTGATTTGATGTCAATATAAATTTTCTTCTGATTTGAAAACTTTGAAATTAATGCTTATTATTTCTACTGTTACCTCCACCATTTTACAGACTTATTTACTTATCTCTTCTCATTGCATCGTTTTAGTGCCAATTACACAAAATATGATCCATATGTGGATTGTGGTTCACATTTGTAAACTATGTAAACACTGTCAAGCCTTATGAGTTTAAACAGCAGAGTTTACTTCTGCTAAGAAGTATTCTTAAGTCCATTATAAACAATGCAAATGTAGATTGATAGTGATTTTTGCAGACAAACTAAAAAATATATATTCAAATATTATTTCAAAATGCAATTGATAGAAGGTACAGAAATAGGAACATGTTTTTTGGCTTCAGGATGCAAAGTAATTTTGAAAAAGAGCAACACTTAAGCCTATAAGGAGGCTTTAAAGCTGCAGAAGATGTTGAGCGGAATTAGGCCGATTCCAGTCGTGTAGTTTCACATTGAGCACAGCCATTTCCTCAGAAGTGTGCTGCACAGCATGTCAGGACCTGGAAATATGTTGCCTGTGTAATGTCAGGACCTGACTCAATCAGCAGTTTATCTTTTGGCCAAGAACAGTAGGATCAAAATATCAGGGTAGTTCGCCCTGGCACCTTTAGGATGTTTCAAAGCGAGCTGCTATTGAATAAGCTAAATCTCCTGTGCCCTCCTTTCTCCTGGCTACAGAGCACAGCCTGACCTGGCAGCTCCACAGAATCTGGGCGCATCCACCTCCGCCTATCTTTTTAATGCCATGGAAGGATGCAGTGGGAGAATCGGCACAATTTGTCCCCATCTTCTATTAAGCTGTCAGTGAATATCTAAATCACTTCCTTTCCTGTCACTTCATCCCTTGACTACATCCTTCGAGACACAACACCATTCAGCAAGAACCACCAGAAATACCCTCTGAAATGATATGTAAATCCGGCAATTCATCATGCTCTGTGTAGTACAGGTTTAATTCTTCCTGCTAGGCCTCAATCTGCTGAAACATTACTCTGATATACAGTACAAAAGCAGTAACAAAGATGTTCATATCAGCCCATTGTGAGCTGGTGGCAGGGAGAGAAATCAATGAAGCCATGGGGACAATGGCTGGGGTTTAAACAGGCTGCAGAAATTTGCTAAGGCGAGGACAAAAGCCCAGGCGCTGAAAAGCGGGCTGCCCAGGAATTCCTCAGGCTCCATTATCCCGCCAAACAATCCTCACTCAGAGAGTGGATTTGCATCTCTAATAGGGTTCAGGGTCTGTTTGTGAAGGGCTTTCGCTGGGCTGACCCCATCTCTCAAGATCACATTGATAGCCGGGCCCGCCGCTGCCCCGGCCCGCTCCGGGCAGGGCAGTATCATGGGAAAATGCACCCGCTTAAAAGGGAGCCAGGCAAGGCAAGAAAAACTAAAGGCTTGAGGCAGTTTTGGTGGTACTTAGCAGGGAAAATTACTCTGGCAAATAATAGAACCTACTGCTGGTAATTACTGCTAACAAGCTTCCCCCAACCCAAATGTGACACTTGGACTGATGTGAGAAAAGCTGATATAGGCCAAGCTTATTAAGCCTGAAAGAAAGGAGGCTCTTCCCTATGAAAATACAGCACTTGGAACCTGCAAATCCTGTAATCTAGTGTTACCAATTATCCATTAAAACAGAAAATAGAGCTGTAATATTTTAGGTCCTTTCTAGTGTATGTAGTGCCAGATGCTCTAATCTGAAGTGATTTTAAATGGAAAAATATTTTGTGTCATTCATGGGCTCCTGTTTAAACCAAGCTTGTCTTTACTTGCTTCATCTTCTTCTGGAGATAAGTGACAATTGGTCTTTTAATACTGCTATGGTAATTTTATTGTTCTAAGTTTTCTGAAAACACAACTGTCTTTACTCTTTGAAAAAATACTTTGAGTCAATTGAAACCCTCTTCAAACCTTCCTGGGTGTAGGTTCCATATGTGGATCTCCCTGTTCTCTTCAAGGGCATTGCTTTGTTTACATAAAATACTTTTTCCTGCAAAAATAGTAATAATAATAAAAAAAGAACCACACAAATATCCCCTGCAATTTATCTAGAGTATTTAAAATAATTTTCCCAAATTCAAGGGAAATGTTTCCAGGCTGGCTATCTATTTAAAGATGACTATCTAGAAATAGGACTTAAATCCTACTTAACCTCAGTATCCCTCATTTCTTAACAACAGTGGGCTATAAGAATTTTTCCCCGTGCTCTAGATACAAGCATCCTTGCACTAAGATTAGCTCATCTGCATTATTTCTGTTTTTCTCTACAGGTCTTCTTCTACTGTCAGTGCAAGCACTGACTGAGGTTTGGTTAATTTCAGCAACAGGTTAAAAAAAATACAGTAGTAAAGGAGGTGATGTATGAGGTGCAAGGCATGATTACAAGGAACAACAGTTACAGACTGCTACAAGGGAAATTCCAAAAAAAAATAGGAGAAAATAATTCTTTTCTGTGAGCAAGGTGAAGCCCTGAAATAAGCTCAAATAGGCTGAAGAATCTGCATCCCTGTAGAGGTCAATAGCTTGGTTACATTGGACACTGGGCTTCCTGACTTAATTTTGAAGTTGGTTCTGCTTGAGCAGCAGGTGGGGTAGGAGTCCTCCAGCTAACCTTTCTAACACCTCTGAAGTTTACCTCTGTAATGTGCTCATTACTCCCATCTTCTCTCCTGTTGTGACAATCTCCAATCAGAGAGGTGACATCTTTGACTATCTGTTACATCTTTGGGTAGAACAAAACAGAATCAATAACTGAGAACTCACAGTGTGAAAATTTGCAACTAAAACTTGCTGAAAACAACCTTCAGTTTGCAGTAACCCACTGAATAAAATATTTTGTTGCTATAAAAAAAATAGTGACTGATTTAAGGATGGGTGTGTTTGTTTCCTTGTTTGTATTTTAAGAACATTTGTTGTAGTCTATCATTTGAAGGCTTAAATGTCAGGAACTTTGAAACTCTGGCATCATAGGGTTGTGCATATTGACTCTTTCTGTGAGCAAGCTGAATCTTCTGGAATTTTTTTGCTTTGCTGCAAAACCATATGGAAACTTTCAGTCCACGTGGACTTTAGGAATTTGTGAAGCTGTACTCACTTCATAAGCAAACACCTTGGATGAATTCAGGCATCCTTGTGCATCTTTACAAAGTTTGACATTGATTAGGGTAAGAAAATTGTAGATTGCAGGGTCTTTCCTTAAATAAAAAGGCAAATTATACTCTTAGAGGATTTCAACAAAATAATGGGTGTCTAAATTATTAGCATGCAGAATAAATAGAATATTTTTATCTCTATGGCATTTAGATAGGTTTTTACTTACAGTACATACAGCAACATTAACTGTTATTTTGTAGAATGTTTTCTTTTAAGGGTTAGATTTGCAGATCTGCTCCTTTCCTTTGTGTTTGGGGAAGCTGTTATATCTACAAGATGGCATCTCATTACTGTGTATAATTGTAATTATGTAAATCAGGTTATTTCTGCCTGTCTTATGTTTAAAAAGCCAAAGGAAATTGTTGATGATCTAGTTAGCGTGATACATTCAAAGTGATTGTGGATACAGCTGCTGAACTTTTCCATAACATTTCTAAAAACCTCCCTTTTCTAAAAGTGTGACTAAAGCTCATCCTGACCAGCTGCTATTTTTGAATTTATTCACCTCAGACTTTAGGAGAAGAGGAATCGGTTTTGCCATCTAATTAAATTTAGATTTAAAGTCTGTAAATTTAGTCTGCAAATTCAGTTGCTTCCGTGAGGAAATTTCATTCCAGCTGAGTTATGTCACCTGGGTACAGATGTTAAATTGGTTTCAAATAATGCCTTGATCTCCCAGTATGTTGTGAAGTGGAGTCGGCATCGTTGTTTGCTTATGCAGATGAGGAGCCAGATGCACAGAGAGGAGAACTCACTTCTCAAGGTCATTTGAATGAAGCTGTGGTTGGATTTGGGTATAAACTCTTATCTTCTAACTCTTAGCTCAGTAGCTATCTTTCCATTCATATTGCTGTTTTATTTGTGTCCCTGCCTAAGATGTTAACGAGGTTCCTGTATTTTCTCCTGTGGCCTTATGCCCACAAAACTATCTTCCTTAAAATTTTACATGGAAAAGAAATAAATCAAGTTTACTTGAACTAAAGCAACATTTTCCCTGGTGCTAATTGAAGGGAGAAGTAATAGGGCTACAGCTTCTTTTTGGTACAGCAGCAGATGAAGTTATCCTTGTTGATATTCACTGAGGGCTGGTGCAGCATTGAGGTGGAGTTTGACACTTGTATTAATGCTCTGAGCTAAGTTTGCACTGAGCTAACCCAGGGAAAATACACACATTTTTTAAAAAAGCCTTTTCTTTCATGTCCAAACCATGAGCAGCCAGGTGCTCCAGGAGGATGTTGTGGGAGATGTGGCAAAAGCTTTACTGAAGTCTATCTAGACAGTATCCATGGCCTCTCTTTTGTTTTCTCCATGCAAAAGCTAATTAATCTCCTTTCCACCCATGTACCCTAATGTGCAGGTTTACAATAGCTGGTCACTTCCTGAATACATGAATTTTCTTTTTTTTTGATGAAGCAGAGTTGTCCAGGACAACATAAATTGGAATGGCCTAGAATCAGTGTAGAGCTGCCTGGCAACAGCAATTAGTATTTAATTCTGCAGTGGAGGTAGTTACTTAACCTTCATTCTAACAGAGAGATATTTCTGCCATAGATAAACATATTATTCAGATGCCCATTAAATTAATTCAGTGAAGCCTCATGTATCCTTAGGAACAAGCTAAGGGTGAAAGAATTATCTCTTGGAACTTTCCCCACATGAACACCTGGAAGAAAAAAAATGGGTCAGATATTATTCTAGCTAATGGGTTTGTTTTTTGTGGGTTTGATTTTATTTCTCATTAAAGGTCTTAAGCTCTGGAGTTGGATTTAACTTGTCTGGTGGACACTGAAGTCTGAGATGGGGGCTTTTCTGAGAAGTCTGAACTTCTGGTGAAGTGAGTGTCTTGTTTCCATCCTCTCCTTTGAAGTGCTTTTATTCTTCAGTGTGTTAACTGTGTTTGATTTTCTTGTCTGTACTAAGGCTTTTTCATAATCACAGCAAGTACACCAACTGGTGATGGCTCCTAGAGGTACAGCTAAAAGTTTTGTTCTCATAAATGCAAGCAAATAGATAACAATTTACTTGAATCATTCCTGGCTATGAAGATTGCTAATCTTGTTGTTGAAAAAGCCACATAAAGATGTGCACTGTAGGTTTGGAGGGAGTGTTCATCAACTTTGTAATGGAGCTGGTTTACACCAAATGTTCTAATAACACATCAGTGAAGTTACTTGCAAAGTTAGTCTTCAGCAGCACTATAGTTTTGGTGACAGAAAATAAAAATTAATGTTTTGATGGAATATCATTAGTATTTATTGTATATTATTATTTAATGTATCATGTGACTAATATATACTGTGCCTAACGGGTATCTATGAATTATAGGTCCATAAGTGAGTTATATAATTTGAGGACTTAAAGCAAAAGGAAATAAACCATCTTCTGAAGACATCTGTCTCTTCCTCTTATTAAGTTTCTGTGAAAGATTGCAAACACGAAATTAGTGAAGGTGTGCTGTAGCTTTGGGTGTTGTGACTGATGGCCCACCATGAAAAGGAGCCCTGTGAAACTGCTGAATTAAGGATAGCTCTGTGCTCTTTCTCTTCAGATTGGAGAATATTGAAATGACTGAGCTCAAACAGCTCCTGTGTTTCTGAATTTGACTCAGTTCTTGAGCTTGCAGTCTCATTGCAGATTCTGACTTCACAACACAGTTGATGCTAATTATGTTAGCTCAGTCATACACAGGAGTGCTGCCTGCAGTCACTGGAACTCTGGCAAGGAAAGAGCTTCATCAGAAAAGGCATGTTTGGGTTTAGGTTAGTTGTGTGTAAAAATTATTTTGACAGGAGGTGGAATACAGAAGGTAAAACTATTTCTGAGAGGCTTTTTGCCTAACTGGTAACTATGTGATGTTCATTGAGTATTGCCAGTCTCAAAGGGGGCTCTATCCTCTGGCATCTGTGGCACAATGCTGAAAATCACCCTGAGCCCACATTTCTTCTGCCTTGCTCCCCAGTTTGGTTCTGGGTCAGCAAAGCAACCCTCAGCCATCAGCTGGGGAGAGCTGTGGGGACACAAGGGTTCCACCTCTCAGCCAGTATCTGTGACAACTTGGAACTCAATGTGTGATCCTGCAGCCTTGGGCTTTTTTACATTCACAGGAGTAAACAATAAAACCTTCAGGTAAGCAGACTTCTAGAGCTGTTTTTCTGGTCTTGGTGAGACAAAGGCTCACTTATTAGTTGCTGACCCTATGTACCTGCTGTTATAACTTGAACAAGAGCAGGCTATATAATTTTTAAAGTAGTTTTCTGGCTAATAATTGTTTAATAATTGAAGTTTTGATTCAGGGTTCATAACCAAAATGGACTTGTCCTGGCTAACAAAAAGACTTGTCTTGTTAGATGGAATCAGGATAGGTTATGCAGAGGGAAAAAAAGAACATTTCCCTTTGTGCTCATCATCTCTACAGATACTTCGAGATAACATTATCACTAAGTGCTACTGGGGTTTGACCCGTTCAAGGAATATATTGTTGGGATGGGTAATACTGAGTAGCTGACAGGTTACTACTCCATGAAATGCTCTTAGCCCACCTCCTGGATTCTTCTTCCTCCAGCTCTTGTCCCTTTGCCCTTTTTAGTTCATCTTGTCAGAAATGAGAAATGGCTGCACTTGGTTTAGTTTGTGGCAAACAAGAAAGGCAGTCTACATCTGAACTTGAATTTCAGGTCATCATAACATTTCTTCACTTTGAGGATTTTGTTTTATGAACTGGACACCTTTGTTGAAGGGAATAAAAGGAGAGGGCTTCACACCGAGCAGGGACTGATATCATTGGAGAACAATGCTCTCTACAAACCACATATTGTACAGGCAGGCACAAAATGAGCTTTCATGCAGGGTTCTGTCAGTGCCACTCAGCCCTGCCTGAATGGACAGAGCTCTTGTGATTTATCTTCCATTCATCAGTCAATACCCAGTACTTTTTCAGCAGTGATGGATAAGATCTCTTGCTAAATATACTGCTGCTGCCTGCTGAGTATTGTTGAGCCTGAGAACTGAACGGGAAGGCAAAGCCTAATCTATTTCACACATGGAGCTGCAGGTTAGGAAAGTTACAGAACGTTTCTGAGCAGCTTAGAAAAGCAGCTGATTAATTTTGGATTCTGTGGGTGGAGGGAATATGACTATCCTATTATTTTTGTACTACATATTTGCATTTTAGCTGGTGTCCGTGTAAGAAGGATGTGTCTGAGCTTCAAAGCTGGTCTGATTTCCTAAACCCTTCCAAAGCTGCTGTATTTACAGGACATTCAACATACACAGTGTAGCCCTCTATGTTTTCATATTTCAGGATACTGAGATATTTTAAAACCTTTTATGTACTTATGTGTAAACAGACACAGACAGTATTTCACAGCAGTACCCATTCCCCCAGCACAGGGATGCTCAGCAAGCCACTCAGGCTTCACTCCTTCACATCACCTGGCTTCTGAAATCCAGCATCCTGTGCTGTTTAAACTCAATCCACAAAGCAAAGGCCTCCACCTCTTCAGAGCAACCAATTTATCTCACATACTTGTGGCCTCTGGAGTGCAATATAGGAGAAGTAAAAATACCTGTGGGTAGAAACCTTTCTCTCTCCTTTTAAAGGAGGCTCTATACTCATATTTTTGGGGTGAGGTTACATATCTTTACATGACAGTAGGATTATGATCAAGCCAAGAACGTTCTAAGCAACACAAATGACTTTTTAAATGTAAGGATGGGCATGCAAATGGAAACATAAGAGTCAGAGAGTTGATGAAAATGCACAAAAATACTTTCTGGCTCAGCTCTGGTGCCTCTTATTAATATCTTGAGCAACAGAGGCTCTTTTAATTACTTAAATGGAGGGACTCATCTTTCTATGGAGGAAAATAGCAGTTCAGTTTGGAAAAAAAAGGAATTTAATAGGTGTATCCTCTCTTGAGGGACGCTGAGAATGGTGCAAAGGGAAAGCTGCATCCCTACAGAAACTCCACTTTCACCTGATTATCAGTGCCCTTGAAATGCCATCCTTCCCAAACAACCTAGGGTTTTATTCCTTAATTGTGTGCCTAAGTTGATTCTGCGGTTCATAAATAATGCCAGCATTGAAGCATCGCCCCATCACCAAAAATTGTGGACAGAAGCTGCTGAATTTAGAGCTGACAGCTTGTTCCACACCAGTTAATATATTTAAGAACAAAAGCCCATGTAGAAGAAATCCCCAGTCAATGTAGGTAAAGAGATCAAGCTGTGTTCTGGGTGAATCTCTCCCTTGGCTTTTTTTTTTCTTTCCAGGAAACTTGAACAACAGTGTCAGCAGTCTGCTAAGAATTTCAAGGTAGTCAGTAGAATGTGCTTTGAACACAATTTTTTAAGGTACATAAATGATCTGAGAAACTCAGATTCATGGGCTATAGGTATTTATTGCCAATTTTAAGAGTTCATTTCCAGCATTTTATCACAGGCCATAGGACACTGAAGTAACTCTAATAACCTCTTGTAAGGAAAAGAAGGGAGAAAGGTTTAAAAAATTTCTGCTGACAGTAATGTCTATTTCAGATGCTTAAATATAATGATGCCAGTAGGTGCTGCTTTAATATTGCCAGCCATAGTCATTTTGGAAGATGTTCTTTTGTTTCAGGAAGATCATAACTATGGTGACATGTGATATATTTAGTGCAAATGAGTACTTAAAGAAGCAGCTGTTAAAAGATTAAACAGTCACATAAAAACTTCTTATGGTTTTATAGAAATTAAAGCTGTCTCCAGGTAATCTAATTTTATATGCACTTCTTGTTCAATTTTTTTTAGATTTTTTTTTTTTTACCTTGAAAAATCAGCCAGAAATGTTTGATGGTAAAAAAAAAGGTTTCTTGCCAGAGTAGTAAGATTTCCTGCTTCAAGTCTTTTCTTGTCACTGACTCGGTGGAAGACAGCCAAACCCCACATTCTGTTTGGTCTTTCTCCTGGGCTTAGGGCAGATTGTGATCTCTTCATCAGCTCCTTATATGGACAAAAGGGAGGCCTCAGATAAGAGAGAGCCACTGGTGGCACTGTCAGGATTCTTTTTAAAGCATGTTTTTGTCTAAATTACGTGGTAGAGAAATGCCACATGTAACAATCTCCTGCTCCAGCCAACTTAACTTCAGAGAGCCTGTCTGATGAGTAGTTAAATAGCCTGAGTTTTTTCAGTCTGAACATCTTGGGGTGAACTTCCAGTATCACCTTCCCAGACAAAATTTCCCTGAGTCTTTCCGAATTTCTACCATTCGTCAGAGCCTCCACAGTGTGGAAGATGGCAGGATGGCATTCCAGGATGGCAGGAGGGACTTTGCAGTGCTTTCAGGGTTTACTGGTTATTCATATTCACCATCTTGAGGGTAAATTTCATTTGAAAACTCAGCATTTTGATTCAGTGTGGAAAGTGGATGAGATTTATTAGTTAGGCATATCACGATTCCCAAATGGAATTTCAAGTTATTGGATATGTTTCAATGTTTTGTTTGGAACTGGCGAGCCACATATTTCTAAAACAACAAAATAGGAAAAGAAAAAAAGAAGAAAAAGAGAAGATGGATATTTTTAACTGCTTTCTCAAGAGATAACAACTTTGTAAATCTGCATGGGACATTTTCACTGAAATTGGGACCATCACACACATCCCCTAATATGCAGGGCACTTTAGTGGACAGTAGACTTTCATGGGCTTAGTATTTGAATCTAAAATGTACTTTATATAGTATATTCTTATGCTTTTCCTTCATGGATGCAGCAAAGAGGTTCTAGATGTTTTCTGGTTGTGGGTTTGGTTGTTTTTTTTTTCCCACTCTGGATTATCCATCTGCTTAATTGGATGAGGGTTGTGCATGTTGTTTCAGCGAGTTAATTTCTGGAGCATTAATTATTTGATAAGCTCTAATGAGGATTTAGGCTTGAAGACTCCCATAAATTTGAATATTAAAAGTTTAATAAAATAAATCGAAAAAGTTAGCTTTTCTTTTTTTTTGACAGCTTTGGCAAGGAGGTGGGTAATTAAGAGGAAAGCACTCCATGCCATTTGCATGAGAATAGAATAGACAGAAAGAAGGATGACATATTTGTCCTCTGCCTTCAGAAATTAAAATCTCAGGGAAGGGAGATTGCATGGCTATTGAAGCCATCTCTTGGATCTGATTTCTCAAATTACCCCAGCGTAAATGAGAGGACAAATCTGTTCTAATTTCCTGGGCCTCTTGGGTGTTGCCTACCCAATCTTTTGAACTGCTCTAATCCCAGCCATATTCCTGGCAGACTCGTGCTGAGGCTGGCCAGAAACCTGCAAAGGGCTAAATAAATAGCCACATCTCAACTGATTTCAGAGTGTTTCAAGATGAATATCTGCACCTTTATTTTTTGTGGCCTTGGTCCTGCTGGAATCCTTGTCAGGATTTCCACGAATGTGCTTTAAACTGAGATGACAAAGACTTGGGTAGGAGATTTATTCCCTTCAGGTCTCCTGTAGGCAGAAGTTTGCAGACTGTTTGCAATCATTTCCCTTTGAAGTTCTGGACTTTTTGCTGAAATGGGGAGGAACAACAATCGCAGAACTGCACGTTGCTGTAACGAGCTCTGCCAAATATTCTGGAGAAATAATGCCAAAACCTGAAAGTTTAAGGAGGGTTCAGTTTTGCAGCAGTGTGAGTTTGTAAATAAAGTTTTATTTCATGGTGTTTTCCTGTTTAGATAAGTGTTAACAGTTTCAAGGCTCCTTGGAATGAACAGCTGTGTTGGAACCATTCCAGCAATTAAGCTCTTCAGAATAGCTCCTATGCCATGATATTGAAATGGTTTTATTTTAATAAATAAATATGGAATAAATATGGAACAAATATGGAATAAATATGGAATAAATATGGAATATGGCACAAGACTATTGTTATTTAATGGCACGGAAGTTCCACACTTTAACTTGAAGTAAATACCTGCCATTCAGATGGTACATTCTCAGCTATGATTATTAATGAATTAACACAGTGTTCCAGGTTCCTTCTTATTGCTTTTATTGTGGTGTGTTTTCATGTGGGTCACCATCCCAATCAGCTATGGAGTGGCTCAGAAGAAACAGGTGATAACACTGAATATTTGCAGATGGACATAGTTGATGAGTTTCCTTATTTCTTATTTCTTATTTCCTTTATTTCTGTTTCCTGGCATTGGATGATAACTTTACAAAACCAGACCACCTCACTATTAATCACAAAGGTACTGCCATGTTTGGTTTTTTTTTTCCCCAAAAAGAAATTTGTAGAGCCATGTTTCAGTCTCCAAATTAATTCTTCATTTATTTTAGTTGGTCCTACACATTCCATGTTTGGTACACAAGATTATTTAAAAGGTGTACAGGTTTATCCTTAAACACCCAAACTCCCAAAAATGGGTCAAAAAGAGAGAAATATGAAATAGTTGAATGAAAATAGTTTTCCTTTAAGTATTACTGGGTTTGAATGTGACCTTACAGATTGAAATTAGCACCCTCTCTCTTAATTATATTTCAGCTATTCCGTTGGTTTTAATTTTTCTCTCTTCTGAGTTTCTACTTGATCCAAAGAAGCCACTAAAATTAGATTTTGAAGTAAACAGTGTTTACAGACCCCTTACACTATAGAAATGGCTGTCATGAAGTGATCATGCCAAGTAGTAATAAGAAAAGAGTTACTCAATGTCTTTTCCAATGCACACGCTGAAACTTTACGTGTTCTAACTTATCAACTGAACTTGCATGAGGATTTTTTCCCTAGTAAAAGAACAATGCAAATTTACTTCTGTTGTAAAGATGATTGTGAAAAGATTCATTACAGAGAAGTCCTTTCAGGGGATGTGCATTAGCTGACCTGGTTTCTGTTGCTGTTCTGGCTGTAAGGTTTGGAAGAAATGATCACAGACACATGGAAAATGAACTTGACATGCAAGTGTCTCTAATGTTTATTGGGCATATCTGTTTATAATCTTTTCACTTTTAAGGTTTATGTTGCTCAGGAAAAAAATCACAATCAGGTCAATAGCAATTGTACATTTGGAGCACTGTACAACTCTGCTTTTAATCATGAAGTAATTGCAAGAAATAAACATTTATAAGTAAGCTTGGATTGACTTCTCTGTCATTAATATGCCTTTTGATGTATCTGACCTCCCTTATGAAGAAAATATCTGAGTATCCCTTGTTATGTTCCATCTATTATGACTGATTTCTGCTGGTTGAGTTCAGCATCCACACTGCTTGTTCAAAAGCTTTGGTGTTTTGGCAGCAAAATCTGAACTATCTTTGCAAGTTCAAATCCTGGCCACCAACCCACCAGGCTAAACTATGTGGGATTCTGTGCAATGTTAAATATTCTACAGGAACAAGACTGCAAAAGGACTCCGTTTTCCTTCCCCTCTCACCTTTTTGGAGAGTCTGATAACCACTTCTTAAATTTAGTTTAAACTTACCTCCAGCTGCTGTTCTTGTGAAACAATGCAAGTTAGGAGAATACTCTGAAATTTGGTTTAGAACAAAATCTTTCAATACTCAGGTGCTTGTATACACCATATCAATCTCTAATAATTCAGGTTTTTACAATATTAATCTTTCTAATCAGTTTATGGTTCCAGCTCATTGTCACTTTCTCTTCTGCCTTCATTTAAACATCATCTACTGATGTGCCCACATGTATTTGCCCATTTTGTTGGAGATGATGACATATGGAAGACAAAATCTCTTTTCAGTGTAAGAAATAGGAGGCAATCAAGACTCTAACCCCCTCCCTATGTGCAGGGATTCTCAAGGGAGAAAATATACTCAGTGGTCAAGATTTGGCTTTATCTGCTTGTGTAGCTTCATTACAAAATCAAGGCAGTGCTATGATTACCTTTTAAATGTTAATTAGAAGGGTAATAAGAGCCTTTCATAAATACCACTGTTATTCTCTTGAAGCTCACCATCAAATATAAATATTCTTGGAAAAAATTTTCCATGAAAATAAAGTTTGTACCACATAAGCATTTTTAAAAATTATATATTTCAATTTCCTCCAATAAGATTTAACTTTAATAGTTATATTTGGATTGAGTACACGGTGCTAGAATTCTGCAGAGACAGCTACTGGTTCTCTAATCACTACTTACTCTGATTTTCAGCAAGAATGTTATCCAAGTCATTCAGGAGTATATTGTTTTCTCTGCTGTGCTCAGTTCTGAAAGTACAGTTTCCCTCACTCCATTGATAACAATGAAGCATGTGAAAGGAAAGGCCTGTGGAGTAGAAAAGATTTCATTAATCATGAATCATTACATTTGTCAGTTGGCAAAGGGAGACTTCCTCATTTATCCCTTGAATGAAATTAGGACTGGCCTAGCTGCAGTTAGAAATTCTAAATTACCTTGGCATCTCTCTGTTGCTGTTTATATGTACACCATAAAATGGCAGATGGCATTTTATTAATAGCAGATGAGCTGAGCCTTTCAAGCTACCTTTTTTCTGAGATTTGGTTTCTTTGAGTTTGAAATGACAGCTACCTACATAATTTTGTGGTGCTTCTGTATAGTCTCCTTATTTAAAAAAATAAAAAAACTTTATGTGGTTTTAACTGCACTTGCCACTTTCCTCCCTCATCTGAGGTGGCTAAAAAAATACATCATAAAGATGAAGCTTGAAGAATTCATAGTTTTTACTTCCTGCATACTTTCTTTTCTTTCTGGAGGTAGCCAAAAAGAAAAAGAAGCTGAATTGATGCAGAAATTCTGATTTTTATTGTAGATCTAAGTTCAAACACTACCTTGGTCAAAGCATTGCAAAATATTACTGAAGTTTCCAGGAGGTTCTCTTTGGAAAACCTGAATGTCAACCAAAATAAACACATGGAGAGAATCTTATATCCATAGTAATTGTTTTCTCCTATTTTTTTTCTTTCATCTCTCTTACTTAATATGCACACAGCAGACACTTGTAAAGGAACAGGCCATGCATACAAAAAATACACATTAGTTTTGAGTGACAACCATTTAGGATTTACCCACAGGATAGGCTACCACTAGTCAGAAATTGTTACACCCATTAGATGAAGTCAAACCTGTCCCTGTGATAGCCACATCAAATACTGCAGAAGACAAATTCCCCCTCCCACAGACAGGTTATTGACACTAGAAATTGTAGCATCCTTTTTTTCACAGAATATATTTGGAATGATATTAATTGAAAATCTTATTGCTCCCTAGACCTACTACAGATGTTCTCAATTCTACCCATATCTGGAAGGTTTCTGTGTTGCATGAGTGAGAAAATTATTTTGTATTGATTTTTTTCAAATTTCCAATTTCATACTGCTTTGAAAAGTGAAGAGGAAGTTCTGCAAATTTTTTTTTATCTTCCCCTTGCTATTCCTGTAGCAACTCAGATAGAACTTGTCTGTTCCAGGATTCAAAACTCAGTAATTATCTCCCTTTGAGCTGAAGTGCTCTCTGCTATTCAAAGTCCTGTAAGGAAACAAAACCCAATACTTAAGAGAAATTTATGAAGAAATTTTTGAAAGAGGGAGAACTTGAAAAGGAAAAGAATTATATTCTTTGTTTCAGTATATTAGAGCCTGAGAGATATTATTTATTGTGTGTTTATTAAGGCAGATGGCATCAGGGCAAAATACATGTGGAAAACTTTACTGTCACGTTTGTGTGAGTCAAAGTGGAGTGTGCAAAGTAACCAAGATACAGTGGAAATGCTGCTTTCATTTCTGGAAGCATTTCCTAAAAATAGAAAGCATTTAAAATCAGAGGATTCCAAGACTCCTAGGCCTCTGGAGAAGAGCAAACCAAATTTTTTATTATTATTAAATGTGGAAAAGACCCCAAGAATTCATCACATTTCAGAATGCTGTCATAAGTTTTGCTTAATAAGACTCTTTTCTTCATCATCAGTATTGTTTTTGCAGCTTCTTCTACCACAGAAAGAGGGAGGCCATCCCCCTCTGACAAGTTTTTGATAATAAAATTATGAAGTATCTCTTTGGGGTTTTTAAAGGTATTTTCTTGTCTAATGGAAATCTTACATTAGTAAAGGAATAGCCTTGACTGTGCTGCTCTTCCTTCCTAATACTGTTGGATTAAAAAGTGTTATATCATTGTTTTTCTGTTTTTAGTTTTTTTTATCATCATCATCAGCTCATTTTCCTCTTGTGGGTGCAATCTATTCCTATTAAGTGACCCATTATTTTGAGTTAATATTTTATTGTCCACACACTGCTTTCACTGCCATCTGCCAAACCTATAAGGCACCATCCTATATCCTAAAGTGCTTTAAATCATTGATTTTTTCGGGTCATTAACAAACTAATAAGCAGACTATTTAACATTGATGCTAAATGTGAATTGTCAATGACAGCAGCCAGTGGTATCCTGCTGACAAGTGATAATGTCATTTCAACAGTGTCCTTAGAGCATGGTAATTACTGCTCTATTCATGAATGTATATGGCTTGATGTTTACCTGATTTGAATATGAAAGGCTTCCTGAAAACCTCATACGTGGTCTCTGCATGCTGAATGCACTGGATGAAACAGATTAGGCCTAACAATCTGTAGAAAACAATTAATTCAGATCCCACTGACCTGGGGCCTTCTATTGTGGCCTCCAGACAGCATCAGCAAATCAGGCAAGGCAGAATTGTCCTGCATTGTTAAAATGTTGCTCTGGATTCTGTGTCTCAAAGATGAAATTGATTTTGAGCAGGAATGGCAAAATAAATTAGGCAGTACATAGATTGCAAAGTGACCAATAACCCTTAAGTTATTTCCTTCACACTCTATAGAAACATGTCCCACATGACTGATGGTCAAAAATCAGTGGTTTTAAAAAACAATTTCAAAATATGCACATGAAAGTCAGCATTTCTCATTGTGGTGCTAGGTAAGTACTAGTTCTGTACCTCAGTTGGTTCTACTGAAACAGAAGAAAATATTTCAAATTGCTTATAAACAAGGACAGAAAAAAACAGCTGGCAAATCTAGCATTCAAATTTTAGCAGACAGGGGTTGGGAGGTCTCTGAGGCCTTGGGATCTGAAGGAATGAAACATGGATGCAGGAGGAGTGTAAGATTTTACTTTTTTATCATTTGGGATTTATTTTTGCATCATTCTGGAGTGCTAGAATTTCTTGTAGCCTCTCCATGGCAGCTATTAGAAATACTTCAAGCAGCACAAATGCAACTTTTACTATCTTTGCTCGATTTCTGATGAAGACCTGATGGACAGACAATAAAAACATTTCATCCAAAAAATATATGTGACTGACGTTAAGATAAACTCCCAAAATACTCAAAGCTTTTGCAATGTTGAAATAATTAGAACTTTCCTAAGCAAACAAGGAAACAGCAGAAATTAAATCAATTACAGTCTGTATCCTATTTTTGCCTCACCGGGAAAAAAAAAAAGGCCTGAGGAAGCAGATTAAAATCTAGTAAACATCAATTTATTTTTTAATTGCATTCAGAAAGGATGCCTTAGAAACAGATCTAATTTGCTTCCTTGGAAAGCTGTTCAAACCTCATTACCTAGTGGTTATATACCTTCTTTTAATTTCTGTTTTGAATATGCTCATGACATCCTTTGTTCTTGTGTTGGCTTTGTCCTTTTACACCCTGGCTTTATACTCCTTACTTTGCTCTTATTATATGGAGAGAAAGAAGTCCCATTCCCTGTCAGCTTTTTCACAAAGCTGAACAAACCAGCTCGTTTCAGCTCTTCACACAAAAATCAGCGTGGCCTTTTCCTGCAGCTCTTGCCCTCCCTGTGCATGGCTGGCTGTGATTTATCTCTCACTGGGCCCTGCATGGCTTTCAATTCCTCCCCAGACATGTCACGCTCGTGGTTCATAATGTCATCTGATTGAGGAGCACGCACGGGCTTGTCTTCATTGTTTTGTGCTGATGGCCAAATTTGTTGGTCCCCAAAGGCACAGCCCTTCACTTTGTTTTATGCAGTTCCTTTTATTCTCTTCCTTAAGACCATGCAGTGCTTCCTGCAGGCCCCTGGTAGATAGCATTTCCAAATGTGGAGGTGCTGCCATGCCCTTGGTTGAGGTGTAATTAATGATCTCAGCAAAATTTGTCCCCGCATTGCTCCGTGAGGAGCTGCAGCACTCAGCCCCCTCCAGTCAGCAGCTCTTCCCTTTAACGTTGTGGGGGGCACAATCCTCCTCTTGTTCTCTTAAATTTCAGCCTAGCCAGAAACTTTGATGAGCCAATAAGTCAAGATGCTTTGCTAAATCCCAATAGAGGTTCCCTTTGTTCTCTGTTTCTTCTAGGAAGCCAGGTATGCTATGAAAGAAAATATACAAGGTCACTTAGGATCAAACTCTTTCTTTTAAATTTGGCTGTACTCTACCCTTTCTCCTTTCAGGCCTGAGCCAGAGTTTTATGTGTTATTAAAACTTCAGTCATCAAAGCATTTCCTTTCCAAAGTTACTGCATTTGCAGATTTCTAATTACAGCAACTCCATGCATTGTAATAGATTACTTAAACATCCTTGCTACTGTACATACAACTTCATATGCAGCTTGTTCCAATCTTCTAGACTGGATATTTTCCAGCCCCTCTGGCTCACATCAAGCAATGCTGTTACCAGTTTGTATCTCTGTAGCTCTGCTTCCTCTTGATATTCTACTTTATGCAGTCTGGCACTGATGCTGGCTCTTCTTGCTTTATTATTACATGTCTTGATGTCCAAGGCAGCTTTGTCTGACTGTGGAACATTTTCCTCCATCCTGTGTAGGGTCTCAGTTTGTTCCCAGTTTTCTTCTTGAGATTTGCAATCTTTCCCATCCTTCCTCACTTTACACATTACTCATCTTTCCCTAAAGATAACCAAATCCTCCTGGAGATTCATATACGTCAACAACTCCAGCCTGCATTCAGCTGAATTCAGAACTTGGTTAATTTTTAGTTTTCTCTTTTCAGGAACAGACCAACAAAGCTTAATTCTGATCCTTTTTCCATTTAGGATGAACTAATTTGCAAGAGCCTCATTCAGTGTTATTCTATAAACCCTTAGAGGAAGTGCTCAGCTACTCATCGAGACAAGATGTCATTTCTTCACACTTCTTTTTGGCAGAATATTTCCCAGCTGAGCTTTGCTTTTGTGGGTATGCATCTGGGGGAGCTGAAAATTTCCTTTTGTGAGGCAGAACTTGGTGCTAGTCCTCTCTGCCACAGCCTGCCCATATCCAAACTTGGCTCTGACACAATTTGTTCCAGGTCTACCACAATAGCACCACCATTATCAAAGTGTCCTTAATCTAAATGGATTATTTTATTCATTTTATTGCAAATGAATAAACTCATAGGAAACTCAGGCTTAAACAATAATGAGCTTTTTAAAATTTATTTTTCTTACTATTTTTTCTGGAACGAATTCTAATTTTTTATAATTCTATTTGACATAACTGTGTTTTTTGGTAGTGAATTGCAACTGATATTTGTCTCTTCTAGATCACTGCTTCATGCTCAAAAAAACCAAAAAAACAACAACGACAACAAAAAAACCCCAAAAAAACAAGAAAAGGTTTTCATTATATTTTTATTTTTTTCTGTTTTTAATTCCGTACAATATTTGTTGTTGCCAAAACAAGATGTTCTGAAAACAGGAGTTACAAGTTCTTTTTCTACCCCTCTATTCCTTTCTTTCCTCAGCCCTCAAGTCTGGACTCTAAGGAAAGAAAATGCCTCTTTGTACTCTGTTTTTAGGTGGATGCATAGCCTATTATAATCTGATCCTGTATGATCAGCACATCTTCTGAGATACTCTGTTTATTCCAGATGTCAGCTAATATTTTGTCCTGGCTCTTACTTAAGTCTCTTTCTTCCCATTATAACAGGCCCAATCACATATTTAAATGCCAAATCCGCTGAGAGGAACGTCTCCTGCAGTGAGATGTGCTGGCACACTCCAGTTATTTAAACAGAACTGTAAAGGCCTCTTTCCTCTCAAAAACTGTCTAGTGGATCCAAATAATTAGGAATTGATACTTTTTTTAAAAAATTAAATAATGGAGAAAGGGGCACTGAAAAAGCCTGCAAGATAAGATGTGATTTCCATAGGTAAGAGTGGGTAGAGAAAGAAGGAATGGACAGAAAAACCCCTAAAAATTTGAAGAACAGTGCACCAAAGTTTGTTCACCAACGTTTTTTTAAACACTGAGAAATGCCTGGATTCCAGGTGTCATTATTACAGGCCCACTTTCCAGATACTACTCTTAAGAGTTAGAGCTTACTTTTGGGGGCAGGAGGAAAGAAAAGAAAAAAAAAATCTCCTAAGGTTCTATCTGGCAAATAGTTTTATAATCCTGTTCCCGGTGAAACACAGATGGCCTTTCAGCAGCAATCCAGATGCTCCTGCAGGAAGCTCAGGCTCTCTGTGGAGCCATTTGGAGGGTATTTGTGGGTGCTGCTGCCTTGTAACAATGCAGCATTTCTTCTCAGAGAGATGAACTGAAAAAAGCAGGAATACATTCCTGCATCGACAGGGAATTAACTTCTGACATGGGAAATAAATTCTGTTTACACCTGGAGTGCTGGTTGGGTCCACCTATGCAAGAGCAGGATGATACACGTGGATTTTGGGATATAACCTTTGCTGTTGCAGGCACTCAGCAGCCAAAATAATGTGGATTTTAGCCTGATATTGTATCAGTTTGCACAAAATATGGAGCAGAATGCTGCACAAAAGGCCTCAGTTTATACTAAATATAATAAATTACAGCCTACTGAAGAAAGCACTGCTTAAATTTACAACATGGATAGCTAAAGGCATCTCTTGGAAAACACATGTAGGAAATATGCTCATTTTGCCCTGGATGCTAAAATATAGAAGGAAGCAAAAGGAGTAAAAAAGCAGAGTAGACAGATAATAGAATTCAGTATCATTGCTTCAATGAGACTACTTAGAAGCATGAAATTGAACATCTGCTTAAGTGCATGTCTGGGTTATAGCATAAAGATAACTCTCATAATTGTACCCTGATATTTCCATAGCAGAGATTGGAGTGGATGATAACCAGCATAATGCAAATATAAATGTTATACTCTGGAAGAAGCTGCACAATTATTTTACCTGTGATTGATAGGAATGAAGAAAGAAATCAAGAGTCCCATAGTTTTTGTATTTTTTTTTTTTTAAAATTACAAAAACCTTTGAATATATTAAATATTTGGAGAAAATGCTATCATGAACTGAAGACTAAAAATTATCTGTCAAAAAAATATTTTCTGGTCCCATAGCAACTTGTGGTGGTGGTTGGTCTCTGAGTATTTTTTTTCCATGAAAGAAATCTTATGCTGCCAGTTTAGTGTCCATGCTGTAGAAAATGTATTCTACAACAAAGGAAAGAAATAATAATGATAACAGAACCAAATATTGTACTGAGTGACTATTTCTGCGATCATAAATTAAATAAACTTCCCTAACAAACCTTTCAGATGAGACAAGATGTCAGGTAAGCTTCTGTTGCTCAGATGGGAAAGACCTGAATTGAAAATCAAAGTGTTCTGGCAGAAAGAGACTTTGTGCATGGGAAAATGAAATGCCAATGTTGCAAAGCAACTCCGTAGGTAGATTTAATTCATTTTTTCCCTCAATATGCTGGTTTTGTATTAATCTATAGAGATTATGATGCTTTATAATTCGAATCTCAGGTCCTGAGCTTCATGTAAGTGAAATGTTCTTTACCTTTTTGGAACAACTTTGTTTGAAATTCCTTAGATTTGTGGCTACACCGAGTAGATAATACAAGATAGGGTCTTTTATTTGTTTTCTCCCAGTAGAATGCTGCTAAAAAGGGCTGTGTCTGTGTGAGACCTCATTGTCATTTTGTCATGTATTGCTTTGGGGCAGCTGCTCTATTATAAGCCCACATAGTTATGAGTGAGAGACTGCAAATTTATTCTTCTAAGGAAGATGCATTGTTTCTGACAGATGCAATTAATAACTCTGGCTTTTGAGATGGGGATTTTTGTCTGTCTGCTATGGGGGGTTGTTTTTTGAGGAGGGTTGTTTGTTTGTGGTGGGGTTTTTTTTGTTTTAATTGAAAGGTTGGTTAAAGTCTATGAAAATATTGTGCATTTTTATATGGAGGATACATGAGCTTTACCATGCAGTAGCCCTCAAACTTCTCAGAATACTATGGAAAAATGTAGGAATGAGATGTCAGTAAGAAAACTGCTCATAGTTAAAATAATCCAAATTAATCAAATTAATCAAAGTTAGTGGTCTGGCGTTGTTCTTAACAATAGACCATCTTCAATACACTTTTCTCCTCTAATTTTTATTTTTAAACAAATTATTCTAATGTAGTATTTGATGGTGAGGTAATCACTGGACTTAATCAAAAGGAAAAGCTATACTGTACAAATTAACATGCTCTGCTTGGGAAAGAAATGTCTGCTAAATAACTATCCACAGGACACAACAAAAGTGAATATTTCATTCACCAAATGCAGATAGAATCTTAGTTTGCACAGAAAAATAACTCAAGATCTTCATTATTAATACATTGAAATGAATATTCAAAGTGTTTCCAGGTAAAAGCTTTAGTAAAAATCACATGCTTGTATTTTAAGGAAAAATTGTTTTGAAGACTGAATTGCCTCATTTTTTGAGAGAAATAAACTCAAGAAATACAAGGTTAGGATCACCTGAACTGAGTTAATTGTAGTGGGGAAATAAACTCTTATATATTTAATGCGGTTGTCATCAGGTTAATTTCTTTGGCTCTTCTCTGGATATTCTTGACCTTCATCCAAAACCCAATTGCTTCTTTATCTGGTTGTGTTGGAACTACCCTCAGGGCATGGAACAAAATGTGTTAAACTGTATCCAGAGAGACTCTTTTCATGGTGACCATCCTTTGTAAACTCAGCTTCTGATTTTATGATAGCAGTTAAAGGAGAACCCCAGATGCTCTCTGACCCTCTTAGGTGGCTTATGGGGTTTTAATAGGACAGCTGAGAATTAACTCCCCAGTAATCATCACAGGGACATTATGGAGTCAGAATCATGCAGGATTAGACCTTAGGTCACCTCTCTATTGGTAATATTTTCCCTTAAGTGTCAGAAAAGTGCTAGGAGTAACACTTGGGCATACTTCAGAGAGAGGGCTGCAGCTGTTCTCAGAAAGCTTTGTCATCACTGTAATTAGCTCCAAAAGCTGAATGCTCTCCCAAGCTGTACCCAGTTCTTCCCAAGACTGTGATTTACTTAAATTTTATCCAGGTTAAATCAAATAATTAGTTATTTGTGATGTGTTGGCCCTGTCTCAGCACCAAGTGTCCACCAAAGTCACACTATCACTTCCCTCTCAGATGGACAGTGGGAGAAAATACCACAAAATGTTCGTGAATCATGGGCAGAAAAATCACCTGCTCTCATGAGCTGGTAACTGAGTAACTTATTATCTGACATAGAAATCTGGTGATTAAAAAGGAAAAGGTCTCAAGGTCATTGGTCATCTCATTTATTGGGAAGCA
>JANRGV010000051.1:2385904-2434079 GCA_024734035.1 Alethe castanea
GGAATAAGGACCATGAGAGATCATTCACCAGCTGCCATCATGGGCAAAACAGGCTTGATTTGGGGAAATGAGTTAACTTTTTACCAACCAAAGCAGAGTAAGGTAATGAGCAACAAAATCTTATAAACATCTTCCTTACACTCCTCCTTCCTTCATCGGCTGAGGAGTGAGAAGTTTCACATGGAAATCTTGATCTTCACTTCACTTCACTGTGTTTATTAAATCTGCCTTTGTAGCTTTATAAATGGAAGACTATTCAAGTTTTCTCAGAGCAGACTGAAATTCAGGCACAGAAATGCTGCTCTGATGCAGCTGAGCAGGTTTGCTTGATCTCTGCTTCTGTCCTGAAGTTACTGAGATTACCAGTGTTTAGAAGAGCTGCATGTTACAAATTTATCTCACTACTATGACAACAGACTTTGGTGTGGCTTTACAAAGCCCATTAAAGGATTTACAAGTCCTTTTTGCACTAAAACTTTTCTTTGCCTTGGCTTTCAGCTAGAAAAGCAGAAGCAAACCAAAGGTTTTTCCCCATAGCTACTTCTAGATTAGACGGCCATGTAATGCAGTCTGTGTGGTTTACCTTGGAGTGCTCAAATGTCCTAGAAGTCCCTAAAAACAGTGGTTTTTCAAGGGAGATGTCTCAAATCCATACCAGCCCTGTGGTCCAAAAACTCCTTTGCATTGCTGGAGTGGAAAAGAGAGAAGGGGGTGAAGAAGCAACTTCAGGGCCGTTCTGAGCCTACCTTAGGTAAAGCTCTGACTCTGCAGCCTATCCACCTCTAGGGATTTGTATTGTGTTGAATACACATCTCCTAAACCTCAATATTCACAAAGATCTCATGATTCTATTTGCAATAAATTGCATTTTTTATTCCTTCCCTCCCCATTCAGAGTGTGAGCTGAAGTAAGGTTCAGTAATTCATGCTTAAAACAAATAAAGAATATAACTGGGACTACAGACAGTGTTTGGACACTGCTCAGGTAAATCTGGGTGGTCTGGATGGTAGACTTAGGAGTTTCTGGTATGATCTGAAATATGCAAGAAAAAGAATTCACAATCAGAAAGGCCCTGTTTCCATTTTTGCCCTTTGAAAAGGTCATCGACCTCCTGGTGGCCTAAAACGTACTTAAATTATTCTATTTAGCAGAAATCCTCTTAAAATGCACCCTAACTCACATTTTCTCCAGTGTATGGAATCGGGAATAGCATAGGCAAAGCATGGCTAATCTTGCCCACAAAGTGAATTTTTGTCTCTCATTTTTAGTTTACCAGCCTTAACAACTTCGCAACATGTGCAGAGATTATTAATTTACTTTTTAAAAATGCTTTGAATTTCTAAAAACTTAAAAAATGTCCTTTAGCCACTGCATTACCCCACCACCATCCCCACACCAACTAAATTTCTGCATGTCTTCTCAGATAGAGTGCTTATTTCAATTCCCAGGGAAAATCTGCAATCTTGTGTTCATGGATGTGTGGAAAGCATACATTTATCACAATCAAAGGAGAAAGGGGAGGAAGGGAGGATATTTTCACTTTATTTTTTCTTCACCATTAACCTCTTAAGTCTTCAGTAAATTGGCTGTCCTTTAATCACATCCTTAACAACCCCTGATGAGCTATTAATTGTATGTGCACTTGATCACTTGCAAAATCCCCCTGTACTCTTTTAGCTTCCCTTCTCTCAGATTATAGCAGCAAGAATTTCTCTGGAAATGCTTGATTATTTCACTAGTTCTCATTAGGAGTCCAAAGGTCATATCCCTAGACCAATATGAAGTTGATTTTTCCATTTAGCCAAGGCAACTTGACTTTAATTTAGCACATGGGCTCCAAAGATGACAATTTGTTCCATTTCCAATATATTCTTTTTGTTCCCTAGAAGTTATTCTTTCTATTCTGAAAACAAATAAATTAAAATAATAGCTGGCAAAAGTTTGTTTTTGTTTTTCTTCCTTGAATTTTCATATTCTATTTATGGAAAATTTATTTTATTTTATATAATTTTTTTAATAAAAAAGAATAACACCTTATTACTTGTATCTGGTTTGCCTAACCCTATGGAGATGATGGTAATTCCTCAAAGTTCATGTCAGTAGAAACCACTGTTTAAAACAGCAGCTTTTTGCCTGCTCAAGTTTGTTCCAAAGGCTCATATTTTTATTTAAACTGCCAATTCAATAATTCCCAGAGAAAAAGTTCTATCAATTTGCATGGCAACTGGTACCTCCATATTTAACTGCTATCTAATATTTCATCAATTTGTGTTTTTTCCCCTTTTACTTCCTCAAGACTTAAGTAGAACAAATCCAGCTTTTTCCCTCTTTGAGCAGCTCCTGTGCTGCATTTTCAGTGCTGTAGAAAACAATACTTTGTTATTATTTTTATTTTTTTTAAATCTTCTGCTTTGCAAAATATATTATTTAACTTTTATCTAAAATTAATTTATCCAGAACTTTTTCAGTGCAGAAATTGGTAGTATGTGTAAAAAGAAGCCTGCCTCTGGTACTGGTAGTTTGTGTTGCTCTATTTTCTAGATTCTCGTGGAAACACTACAAAAGAAGTAAAAGGAAAACCATGCTGATTTACTGAGAGACAGCCAGAAATTATTTTATATGAAAATTCATTTGATCTGCATCAAAACCCTGTCTGGATTAAAAGGATGTACTTTGTACACCACTGAAAGCAAGTTCCTTGTAGGATGTATTATTGCCTGCTGTGCCCATCAAATTGAATTAACACTCAGTGATCTGGTGAAAAATGGGGCCTGGATCAATTGTTTTAGGGATGGTTGTAGGAAAACTGATGTGTATTCCACCCACCTCTCAAAAAATCAATGAGACATAGCTGACCATGCATGTGTGCTGTCATCAAAGCAGCTCAAATCCAGATTCATGTTTAGTGTGCATGGAGGAATCAGCATCTACAGGACAATAACAGCTATTTTTAGCCAAGATTAGCTGTTTCCACACCTGCTTCAGCCATGCAAACAGATCACTTGCTGCACAGTGTCCTCTTAAAAAGAAATTGATAAATCATTTTAAAAATTTTAGTAATCAGGAGTTTGTGTGAGTGATATTCCGTGAGTTTTGGCAGGAAGCTCATTCTC
Organism: Alethe castanea; assembly: GCA_024734035.1. Classification (NCBI taxonomy): domain Eukaryota; kingdom Metazoa; phylum Chordata; class Aves; order Passeriformes; family Muscicapidae; genus Alethe; species Alethe castanea. Next base: position 2,389,018 of record JANRGV010000051.1, read on the forward strand.
ACAAGTACCATTTGTCATACCCCAAGTTCTAAAATAGTCCTGAAACCTCTCAAGAAGTGAGAAAGGGGGAAATGAAGCAACAACACGAGACACAATTTGCAAAGAAACGGCAAATGCTTAAAAATTGTAAGTCAGATATATCCATAACTTCAATGGAGCTCTCTATGACAACATTATTTAATGTTTCAGCCTCAAATAATAAATAATTGTTTACAAAACCTAGTGAAAAAAAACCCAAGCCAACCATCCCATCATCCTGTATATGAGAAATGCTTTCTACAAAAGCTCTAGATAAACAAGATATTTGCTATAATTTAGAGGGACAGAAAAAAAATATCCCAGAAAAATGGATTCCTCTTAAATTAGGCTGGGAATTTCCTAATTTTTGAATCTTCTTTTAAGCTACATAAATGAATATTCTCTACCTGCGTCAGGAAAGTTTTTCTGTTCTTTCTTTAGTTTTCTCAGCAAGGTCTTGTACAAAGACATAATTTTGATATAGAGTTGTACAATTAGATTTAAGGGGTTAGCATTCAAAAATTTTGTACTATAGAAATCTGGGAATTGAAATCCCTGGAGCAGACCTGCCATATTTTTTAAAAGTAAAGGAGTAACTGCAGATTGGTTTTTTAGGAGGAATAATCTCTTATTAGCCAATTAAACAAATGACTGATATTGAGTGCACAAGGTACAAGCTCTCCTTTTTCACTGATGAGGGAAATACTTTATCACCCAATTGATTGTGACTGAATGGATGAGGTTGTGCATTGAGCAACTGCAAAAAGGAGGAAAGATGATTACACCACTTGAACCAGGCTCCATTTGCAAAAATCAATTCTACCACGACAAAAAAATATTTGTTGCTTTTTATCCTGGTGAAGGATTGATACTTAATACTGTAGAAAGCACCCAGGCCCTGGCTGGCACTCAGAAAATATGCTACATTTGCTTCAGCTGTTGTGCCATTCCAATATTGCATGTAAACAGAAACAAATTATGCACATTAATTTCTTAGAGGTGAGAAATTATAACACGGGGTGATGATTACTCTGCTAATGTGTATATATTTATTAGATGTGTCAGAATGTGCTTTCAAGTGATATCAGCAGGTAAAAATATTTTGTGTACCTCAGATCCAAGGTTGCTAAACCAGGCAGTACATTTTCCTGTCTAAGCTGGTTTTAGAGTCCACTATAAGAAAATTTTCTTTGGTTACACAACCTGTGGACAGGAATTGTGGCCTTGCTTGGTAAGATTTCAGTGAATACTCTAGTGTTACACTTACTATTCAGTATTTTATCCTGCAGTAAATGCAAGGCAACTTAAATATATTTTTGTTACAGTTAAGGAGTAGGGCATTAAAATATACTTCTAGCGTGATGACTGAAAAATCAGTTAATTAGGGTAGTCTGAACTCCTGTGCTTTGAAGCCACTTGTTACTGACTAAAGTGTTACCAAATCAAAATTTGCAAGCCTCTCCCTGCTATCAAGTGGAAACACTGCAGATAATGCAGGAGCCTGCCCTGTGCTTTTGCTCATTCACCTGTCAGGTAACCAGAAGAGTAATCACACCTTTTCAGTCTCTTCAAAGCAAGCAAACAAAACCCTCTCAGGCAGCAAACACACACAGCATCTCCCCTTTCTGGCTGAACTCAAAGCAGGATCTTCTTCACAGACACCTTGAAACAGGAGGGGAGTTTCTGGTGTGTTGAAAGGCAGTAGAAAAGGCAGACCCAGCTTAGCCAGACTGGCTCACCTTTTTCCCTTCCAAATTGTTCTGATCCACCTTTAACCTCACCCTGCACACAGGAGTGTGGATATCTCTAAACTCTCCTTCTCCAGATGTAACAGCCAGCCTGGATTTCCCTTCCCTGCTTCCCCAAAAATAAAACCCCTCCTGGTTTCCTTAGTACCAGCAGGAATAACTCTCTCTTCTTCCACCTCTGGAGCTTAGAGAAACAAATAGAAGAGACAGAAAACCAAGTGGGATAAAAAGAAAGGCCAGGAATACCTGGGGTGAGAAGATTTTTTATTTCTTGTAGGGAAAAACTACTAAAACAGTCAACAAATATAAGAGTGGTTTTCTACTGTGAGCAAGTTAAATATATTTAATTATGAAGCATTTTAATGGTTATGTGTGTTCAGTGTATTTGAACTGGAAAGAGCTGTTATGCTTGGCCATAATATAAAAGTAAATTCTAACTTTTTTAATCCAGTAAAACAGCTTGAGCTATTAATATTGGTCTTTATGGACCCCAGCAGAGGAGTGGAAATCTCATTAGGAATGTAAATGTCAGCAGATAGGACACTTAAAAACCTCATTATGGAGAAGAACCCAAGTACCAAAAGTGACATAAATTACTGCCCAACCTGAATATTGCAGAAGAGAAATCCTGCAGAGCTCTGTTATGTGGTTTGATTGGAAGGACAAGCTTTATCTTGATATAATGAAGATGAAATGTACATTTAACTAGATTTGTGCTTAAACTGACTGACTAAAAAGAAAGTAAGGCAGAGAAAGGTAATAAATCTCTTCAAATATTGAATAAATCTCTTAGGGCAATAAAACACTTTTGTAGGACTTTTGTGTACTTTAATGGTTTATCTGTTCATAGTAATGCTTCAGATTGACGTGTGGTAGAAAATTGCCTAGATATGTCTATTTCAAATCTAAAATTTAGCATTACTCAGCAATAGCTCCTTTCCTAATATAAAGTTAACTATTAATTTTGTTGTTCTCCATATTTTTAGTTGTCCAAGGCTTCCTTTGGCTTTGTGCTGGAGATGATGGGCTCTGCCTGGCAAGAGCATGAACCAAAGCCAGGTGAGAGTCACAATGTCTTGTCTCTGTGTAGAGAGTTGGGCTGGGACCCTCTTTAGGTGATTTCAAGGACAAATTAGAAGAAATTAAATGTTTGTGTTGGAAGACGAACACTCATGACCTGCTTCTGTAATCGTGAAGCTTGGATGGTTTGGCAGGAGGAAAGATAAAATTACGAATTCACAGAGGGTATGAGCTCAACAAAACTGCTTTTGCACCTTTCAGCTGCATCCTTGCTCTTTCCCTCTTTTCACACCTTTCCACATTACCAAGGAATCATTGGAGAACAGAAGGATTGGCTCTTTGATGTAAACAAAATGAAACTGAGCTGCTTACAGCTGATCAGTTTTGATTATTTTGATTTATCTTTATTTATAACACACCCAGAACTCTGATCATGTCAGAGGCTAATCAGAATATGAGGGTTTATTTTCTACACCACATCAAGATTAGCCACAAAGTGGTAAGGAAGAACCTAGCCAGGTTCAAGATTTCTGCCTAACAGAGGCATAAATATCCAGGAAGCATCCTTGCACCTTCAGCAGCTGAGCTGTTCTATACAATCAATGGCATGCATTTATTTTGTTATCTTTAAATCAGTGACAGCAAATCTGTCCAAACAAGGCATAGTAAGTATGTTTGGTGGGGGAGTTGATGGGGGTTTTTTGAGTTCGTTTCTTTTAGTGTGCATGTGTCATTGGTTTTGTGGGGTGTTTTTAGGAAAGAAAGCAGAACTAACAGGAGATAAAAGTAATGAAGGTACTGGGTAGAGTTTGTTATACCCATAAAGCATAAATTAGTCTGGATTTAGCTTTAAATCTCCATTGGATTTGCTCATTCACTGCTGTCCATAAAAACCCATCACATTGTTTAGCACAATTAGGCTTGATTGTTTAAACAGTCTGGACTGAAATAGCATTAATTAGCTATGTCATGCTATTATTCATTGTCCATAAACTTGCTGTTACCATTCAGATCATGCTTGGATTTACTGGCAGAGCAGAACCTGGAAAAACATCGCAGACAGTAGACTTTATAAAGCTGTTCTATTTTTTGCTTATTCAGTTTTCTGAGGGAGGACAAACTGCAGTGTTAGGAAAAGATCTTTAAACCTAAAACGGAGAGAGAGATGGAGATGGAACCTGGTTTTATCTCTTTTTGTTAGCATGTAGCTTCATAATCAGGAAGCCCTTCTATTTTTGTTTTTTAAGTAGTCCGTATTAAAATTTCAAAATTGACTTTCTGGGTGAAAAAAGTTGGTCTTTGCCTTTTCCAAAGATGTGTGCCATGCTGTGATTCAAGTCACTTCAGAAAAAAAGCAAAGCTGAGGAAAAATGCAAACATTTATGTTTATTTACACAAACTAGTGCCTGTTTGTGTACAGTATGCTGGGTTTTTAAAAAATCCAAATAAAAGGTAATTTTCTAGTTGTAAACCCCAGGCATTATCAGATCCCTACCCTCATCTAATGGCAGTATCTCTTTGTGCTTGGATGGAGCACCAGCTCGCTCCTTTGGTGTGAGCAATTACTGTCATAAGCCATAAATCTGCCTCAAGAAGTGACAGTTTAAGCTCAGGATTCTTAATGCTGGCTCTCTTAGAATAATGGTTGCTTAACATAACACTTGGAGCATTACCCATGTGGATCAAAAAGAGGGTTTTGAGTGAAAAAAATTGTTCTGTCTTCCAGATGATTCTTTGGCATTATGCTGCATATAAACTGCAGTTATTTTACTCAATAATGAAATTTCTACTGAGCTCATATCAAGACTTCATTTAAAGACACCAAGAAGACAGGAAATAAGAAATATTTGTAGTTTAAGGCAGCCTTCTCCTCTCTCAAAATGTTTTTATATATAAAAGACCAAACAATAATGGAAAGGCATAATGGTAAACAGTAAATTCCTCCCTTAAGAAACAAGCATTCTGCATTTGCTGGGAAACGTTTATTGCGTTGATACATTTAAAGAATACATTAATTTATGCTGGAATTCTCTAGTATTTCAGTGTGGGGAAAAAAAATTCAAAGGTCCCCAGTTAAAAAGCAGGCATCATTGAGAAACTTCATCATTCCTTATGCAGAGGATAAAGTGAAGGCAGATAGAGAGTGTTTACTGCTCTGTTTTTTTTTTTGGTCAGGACTCTGATTTTTATATAACTGTCATTACTGAATCCTATGGAAATTTCCAGCTGACTGGATGTCATAGTCTTCAAATTCTAGCCCCAGTTTATTTTTTGACTTTCTGATAAGCTTGGCAACCTTCACTGTCCTTCCCTAATCACAAAGGAGAAATATTGGCCTCTTGAGTAGCTGGTAGAATTAATGCCTGATGATTTCACGATTAATGTAATCTTTATGCAGCAATTTCCACTGTTGTCCAATATCCACGATGAATCTCTTCACAGCAGCCATGAAATATTTTAGAGAAATTGTAACTTAGTGGAGAACATGAGATACACATCTAATCAGAACTTTCTGAATGTAAATCATATTCATGCAACGCAGGCAGATTTTATTGGTAGGAGAAGTCAATAACACTAACGAGGAAAAATTCATTCTGTTGAACTTGTAGTACTTTTAATGTGCCCAGTTTTTGCTGGGTGCTCTTAGTCTGCCTTTTTAATTTAGATTTCCAGACACATCTAAACCACATCCTGGATGCAAACCCTACCACAGCTATATGTAATTTTAAATCAGAAAAATCCCTCACAACCATGAAGGGCTACAAGGAGATCTTTCTTTCATTTCCTTTCAATACTATTGACATCCAAGTAAGTCTCAGCAAATGTGGTTTAGTCAATAATTCCTACTGGCATTACTGGTATGATTTAGATACCTACCAGACATAATAACTGTGTTAGGAAGGATGCTATTTGTCACACTGGGCTTTGCCTGCCTGCACAGCAGGAGATGAGAAGGCAGCTTGCCTGACTTTGGGATTTTTTCCCCCCTTTCTCTGATTTTTCCAAATCTAGCTCTACTGAAGGCAGTGGAAACACTCTGCTCTTCACATAGTCTTCACTCATATAACCTTTCACAATTGTCTATTTTATTTCTGTATCTAATACTTCATTCAGGAACCCCAGAAAATGCTGTAAATTCCCTAGAATTTGAACACATTTTTAAGGGAAACCCTTCAGCATCTCAAAAGCCTTCAAAACCTGTAATTAGTATCTGAGTAACATAAAGCCAACATCTCAGAAGGAGATTTTTTGAAAATCTGGATCAGGACAAGGCTCAAAAATTGTAATCTTGTGTTAAGGCTGATAGCAAGAATGTGTTATTTCCTCCTCTCCACAGTAACCCCTGTTGGTTTGGTGTGGATTAGCTTCTGCAGACTGGCATATAAATCCACAGCTTCACCTCATTGAGAGTTAGGTTTTTTTAATATCTATAGGATAATTTAAAATCAGAATTCTGAACTCTGTGCTCAAAGTCTTTTCCCCTGTTTGTGCTTTAATATTCCAAACCAACCACAAAAAAGTCGCCACAAACTTTTGCTTTGGTGAATCATCACCTTGATGCTGGAATATGGGATGGGATGAGATAAACAAGGGATGAGCTGCCACATTTCTACAGCTGAATGCCAGTACGATGGAGAATTTCCTGCCTCAAGGTCTCAGCATTAGCTAAAAAAGAAATTTCCTTTAAAGTCACAGAGGAGTTAGAGCAGTATAAACAGTGAGGCTGCCAATTCATTGCTCTAGACTTCTGTCAGGAATCTGAGTGAGCTTGGTACTTGATTTTGACGTGCATGTTTATTTTACACCACAAGGTTTGCTTTTTCCAATCATACTTCTCCTCAGGGTTTATTTAGTTTTGCCAATACTAACAAAACTATTTGTGTGGTACCTGCTGAAATATTATTGAAGACATCTAGCAAGTCATTCTACACCCTCTTCTTAACATATTTTTAACTCTACTGCATAAACAGTTAACTTATTCCTGAAGTAACTGCCTTCCAAATCCCAAGTCACTTAAGCACTCTCTGATTATGTATTTGCTGGATGTCACTTGTTAGATTCTGTTTTCTCAACATTATTAGAGTTAAATGCTCTGGCTATCAGAACATAATAGGGGTGTTTCATGTACTGCAGTCATCCTACACTTGTCTGGGCCTTTCATCCTTCTAACACTGCTTTTCCTTGTCAAAATGTTGGTTGAAGGCAGTCATTTGGTAAACATTTCATTTGGTTATTGCATTTTGGGGGTGGGTGTGTGAGGGGATTGGTAATCGGCCACTAACTTTAAAATTGAGGGCTCCTGAGATGGGCAAGCAGGGTGTTGTTTCAGTTTGACAAAGAAGAAAGACTAGCTCAGTGTGGAGTGTCTCTGCATGCTCTTTCTGCTTTAGGGTACTCTAAATTTACCAGATCTGCAAAGTAATTTGGAGCTTAATGTTCCTAACAGTTTACATTCTCTCTGCTTTCTTTTCTTCTGGCTATCACTGATCAGTGCTGAAAATTCCTGTAGACCCTTGTGAGCTTCAGCATTTTTCTGCCACAACTGTTATTATGCATTGTGTTTTCCAGGGACAGATTTCACATGGGATTGGTGAATTAATGTTTTCTGCCAGATTTCATGAGGGTTTGGCAAAGTGACAGTATTAATTGAAAAAACCTGCTGGTAATTCAAGCCTGTTTATGTAAACAGGAGCACTTTTTATTTCCAGCCATGTATCCCAGTCATTTCATGGTGGGATTTTTGTTCCTGGCCACTTGAAAACTCTCATTCTGAATGTCAGGTAAGTCTTTCTTCAGGAAGAATATTAGCCCCATTCCAGGTGAAAACATTAATCTGGAAGAGGCCAGCAGAAGTTACTCCTTTTGATTTTTTTATTTGGGAGGAATCTTTCAGAAAGGAGAATAGTTCAGTTTTCCCTTGAGGTGAAATATTCCCAGGAAAATGAAATAGGTGAGGAGATACATAATTTTTCATCACCAGCCTTATACAGAGATTTCCAAATCTTTGTATTTGCATTCCAGGATCATCTGCTTAGAGGACAAATACAGGTCTATAAAATATTTCAGGCTTATGTGATCTACGAGCTGGATGGTACAAAACTCTAGGTGAAATTCACTTGAGGGAAAATGGAGCCTATCTTTAAACTTATAAACAGACTTCTGCTGTAAAGCTGTGCTGTTTTTTATTTTTCTTCTTTTTTTTTTTTCCCTATTGGATTAAATATTTAAATTCAGGTTTGAAAACATCAGAAGACTGTTTATTGTGAGGAGCCCTGACTTTCACACAAGAATATTTAATTGAAAGCCTCTTGTGTCTACTTTGCTGCAAGGGTGAATTCTCATCTGTTAGGATGTGATGTCTTTTCTGGGACAGATGTGCAGCTTCAATTGAGTTTTTCTGTCCTCTGCAGTTCTAGGAAGAAGGAATCACATCTGAGATGATCCCAGAACATCCTTTTTTACCTGCTTTGGCTCTGATAACCCAAGGCCCTGATGCTTGGACTCTGCCCTCCAGCTGAGTTGACTTCTTGCAGTGAGCTACAATATTTAAATCCAAGCCACCTGGTCAGAATATTTTAATATTTAGCACTGAAAAGCTATTCCTAGTCAAGGCCAGGCTCCTAATTTAAATTAGCCCTGCTGGTTTTGATGGGACATGGAAAACACTGAAGTCCTGCATCACTCCAGTCAGTCCAGATATCAACAAGGAGATTCCAGCCAGAACTCAGGATAATTTTTGTATTTATGTGGTGGTGGCTTGATTTATTTTCTTTTCTCTTGCCAATACCTGAGCTTGATGTCTTCAATTTATCCATGTAAGGACACATTTGCTGCAGTCATGCTGCTGACTGTGGTGTAGACATAGCCCGTGTTTCGTTTTGCACGGGAAATAGGCACATTTTCCTGGCATAAATAGGATAAAAAAACTAATGACTGCATCTACTTTTCTTCATTATCTTCATCATTTTGCTGCTGCTCTTAGGCAACATGTCAGCATTTAGTCATAACCATCTTTGTAAAAAATTTGTGCTGACAAACATCACATTATACTGCAAGTACACATCATATTGCTGAGCGGGTTTTTGTGTTTTGTTTTGTTTTTTCCATGACTGCAGGATTTCTTCTGTGGATGACATTACTTACTGATCTCTATCCTTACTTTTTTCCAATTTTATTAATTGGCTCTTGCTTTTGAAGTAAATCAATCTCCACAGATTTGTTTTGGGTATAAATATTTGGGGCACCGGTAAAGAAAGTAACTTTTTGTGAACTCATGTGCTCAAAAAGAAAGAAACACAGAGCTGGTATTTTGGCAATTTTATTTGATGGAAATAAATGAGAATACAAGTTTTACTATGAAAAAAGGAAGATCACAAGACTTGTCTTGTTTGTATGAAATCCCTATTTCTGGATAATTTTTCAAAAATTTGATCCTTTTTAATTAAGCTGCAACTTGGCAATTGAAGGGGGAAAATGGTTTGGACTAAATTGATTAAAAACATAGAAAGGGCTCTTATGGAATTTTCCCTGAATTTAAACCTCCTGATGTATTTGAGTCAAGTCATTATGTGCCACATTCACAATTTATACCAGCTGACTTTAAGGGTACTTCATTAGTGTAATACCAGTGAGAATTTTCCACTTACTGAAAACCTAATGAATGCAGAAGATTTAACAACCTTTGAATCCCCATTAATCTAAAACATGAAGAATCAAAAATAATAATGAAATTTTCACTTATATTGCAATTTATCATGTTAGTGAACACATAGGCTAGAAACATTACACCTTTTTTTGTTATCTTGGAAACAGTTAATGAAGAAAATTTATAGGTAATGTATTCCTTGCAGTAAGTAACCACTAGTTATTACACACCTAGTGGAATTCACCCTAAAAACAGCAGCAAATTTATCTAAAATATAATCTAGCTCTTCAATACCTCAGTCCTTCGATGAGTTTTGCATGAGCTTGAATAAAATTTTGCTTCATAGAGGCAAAGTGTCTTTTTTATGCAATGCTTGTAGCAAGTTGTTCTTCTGTAAAATGTGAATGAATTCAGAGTTTTTGTCTTATTGCTGGCTCTAGTAATGAATTGTTTGTTAATGGGAGCAGTTGGAAGATTTCTCAAACTGAAATTCTTAAGCTGGAAATTTCTTTATAACATTTCTAGATAAATGATCTGATTCTGGTCTCCTACTTTTTATCCTTGGGTAACTCCAATGCTGCTGCTTTGGTTTTTATGCCATCTAAAGTCATGACTTGGCTCAGTGGGAAACTGAAGACCTAAAGTTTAAACAATTAGCACTAGTTGAGCATTATTTAGGGATCAGTATTATTTCAATATTTTTAATCTTTATATCCAATTAATGAAATTCTGTTAAGAACCACCATGACTGCAGGAGTTGTACTAATACTGTTATGGGTCTGCCTCCAGCTTTAAAGCCAAGTTTGAAATCAATTCCTGTCTGCAACTTTTTTAGCAGTCAGACTGAGTTAAGATGGTTGAATAAACCCACAAATGTCAGTAAGTACTGATGGTTTACCATAATTTCTAAAAAAATCCTAATATTGCCAAAAAGGAAAGTCACATGCTGCGGACATGGAAATCACAGAAATTCCCATACTCTTCTAAAAGCCTCTAAAGTTTCTGTGCAGCTCTCACACTACAGCTCCATGAATATGTAATTGAGATTTTCATTAACATAAATCTTTATGTATTATGATGTCAAATGAGTGAAGGTTTCAGCACAAAAATTTCAAGCATTTTGGAAGGAGAGTGATTTAAAAAGAGATGACAGAGATGGCAATCTCAGCCTCCAGTCTATGCTCCATTAATCTTAGGCAGTAAAATAATATAAATATAGTGACAGGGAGAGCCAAATTCAGATTTCAGTTCCATGAAGGAATATTGAGAGTGTTTTCTGTCATAAGCTAGGCTAAAATGTTGAAAATTTTGAGTCTTAACTATGTTTGTATATTGTATTGGTTTCCAATTTGTAGCATTACTGATTTTATATATATACACACACATATAAAAACAAGTGGATTTTAGGGAGCGATTCAGCTGTCAAATCACACTGATCTGACATTTCTTTAGCAGCATTCAGGTGCTGCTCTGGAAGTGTGAAGCCCTCAGCCATGTGTGCTGTCCCAATATACATCCTAAACACCTTGGGAGGATCTAAAACACCATTAAATGCAAATATTTAGGCAGCTGAATAGCATTACTGCAATCATATGAGTAACAAACTTTACCATTTCTATTGCTTTCCCTTTGCACCTCGTGGAAAGAATACATTTTTAAGTTGTAAAATGAATGCTATGAAGAACTTAATGAAGTAGAGAATTTAATTATTTATCTCAGTTGCTTTCATTTCATTTGCTATAGAAAATTTCTTAATTTTTAGTAGCTCTTTGTAATGTCTTAGATATTTCCAATGGCAGAAAGGATACCAAGTTAGGTTTTAAATTGCTGGGAATGTTAATGCAAGCAGTAGTTCAAGAAATTAAATTCAGACACATTGAGAAAAACTCATGCTTAACTCTTTTCAGATATAATTTTTAGTGCTATAGAAATGATACTCTGCACTGAGCAGGTAAGACACACAGACATTTAGTTTAAAATAGGCAGGAAAATGAGGATGCTTGTGAAGAAAACTAACACTGAAAATTAGTAAAATAATTAAAACGCAATAAGTGAAAAAGATCTAGCAGAGCTGTGGTCCTACAAAGAAGCAAGTGCAATAAACCAAGAGGAAACCCAAGAAAAAGAAAATCAGAACTGGTTCTCCCCTGCAAGGAAGAGAAATATTGACAGAAGAATGTATGACAGCAAGGCCAAGTCAGAAGGTATCAGTCAGAAATCAAGATATTTTTCTTATAATTTTGGGCACTAGTTTCCCCAGTTTCCATAATTAAAGCATTTAAATTAGAAAGGAGTAAATGCAGAGCAGGTAATTGTATGGGTATATATAATTGCTGTGTTTTCTCTTTCACAGGGAGAACACACTGTGATGGTACTTTTGTTGAGCATTACTGACAGCAGCTGAGGTAAAGCCAATAAATTTAACATGCAAAAAGAAGCTCTCATGAATCAGCCCAGTGAGGACAGTTTGCCAGTACAGGGGAAATGCAGTATGGGAGACACAGGAAACCATTGCAACTGCAACACCTTAAACACTCTGAGATTCTAAAGATCAGACCAGTCTGGGTTTTCTGCATTCACTTCTGCTACAGTCCTCCCTGATGAGGTTGTCTTAAAAAAAGAGAAAATTCCTTAAACTTATACGATTTTAATTTTGTAATGCTGCGACTTACTGCAGCTCAGTAAATAACTTTTATTCAGAAAGAAGTCATGAGACTATTATTGCAAAGAGAAATCTTAGTATGGGCAAGGGTATTTAGAAAGGAAAATCATGCTGTTCTAGAAAGGAGAGCATAAGAAATGTGATATTAGCTTCCAGTTTACATATGAGACTGGTTCCACAATGGAAAATCACAGAAACATTGGCTGGAAAGGACCTGTAGAGGTCCAACCATATGCTCAGTGCAGGACTGTCACCAATGGGCAGATAAGCTCAGCTGTGGCTTTGTCTAGCTGAGCTTCAAAAACATCTGAGATGGCTCCAACAGCTTTCTGGACAGAAAAATGAAGAGAAAAGTTTACCCATAAATCAAGCTGAAGCCAGGTTATGAGCTGCTCCTCATCAGCCCTTTCTTTGTGCCGAGCTGAGAGAACACTGACAGCCAAAACTGGTAATTTGCTTATTCTGTTTAATTTTCACAGATATGCAGATCCATATTATGTTGCTGAAGAGCTGCATTATTTCAACACAACCCCACCTCTTCACTGGGTGATTTATACACAGCAGCAAAAGGCACTGTCAATAAGCCACAGGTACAATTTGGATGAGTAGGGGAAATTTTGCTGGAGAGTAATCCTTTATGCACTAAACTGCTATTTTTCAAAATGGATTATTTTCCTACACAGGTATGGGCTGCACAGAGTAGATGTCAATATATAGAAGAGAAATATGCCCATTTCTTTAACAAATGAGACTTGTACCTTTCATCTGGACCACAGACCTGAAGGAGCTGAGTACAGCAAGGATGTTCCATATTGCAGCACTGCTGGACCACTTCCCTCGTTCTCAGTTATCTGTGTGGGTGAACACGTGCTGGGAGCATAGCACTAAGATTTTAGTGATTGATGCTGCTGGGAAGAAGCAAAGTGTGTCAGTTTTTTCCACACCTGGTGCAAAATAGATGAAGCATGAGTAGATCTACAGAAATTTCTTGAGGACTTTAAAAATGGGGTTGGGAGGGATAGAATAGGAACATGGGTGCTGCAATGTTACACAGCAGATATTTTTCAATCATATGATTGCTTTTCTCTCTTGGCTTAAGTGCTTGTTTCTATTTGCTGTTTCTGAATGCTGTGAGATTTTGTTGCAGAACAGGGAAGCTCATTTAAATGGTGGTTAATATTTCTAGATAGTCGACTACAGATTTTAAGAGCTCCATGGATGCTGATTTCACATCATTCTTATGAGATGTGTGCAGTGAAAAGGTAAAGCCAAGTGCTCCCATGAGAGTAAAGCAGAGTTGTGGAATCCAATTGATAAGGTTGAGGTTTCCTGTTGTGTGTACTTTGTCTTGCTTTACTTTTGTGAACTTGGAAAAATACTTATCCAGGTGTGGATTCTGATGTTGACTAGAACAGAAACCATCTAATTTCCATAGGAGTAGAATGATGCATAAAGCAGAAAGAGACCAAATTATCACCAAAGAACTCAAATTCCAAACTTGGGGCTTCTGTGCCATCACATCTAGCAAACACTACCAAGCAAACCTCAGTAACATCCTAACCAGTCTTGCTAAATTCTGGATAAAAGAATCTCCATAAAGCTATTTGTAAGTTTTCTCACATTTCTAAGTTTGTCAATACTCTCAAGTCAGTTGTAAGAGGCAAAGACAATAACTGAGTTATTGATGCTATTAACTGTAACCAACGCCACAATAAACAACAATTTAAAAAACCCTCCATGTCTGTGGAGGATAAAATATATTAATTCTTTCTTTAGCATTTCTGTAATATTCGTGAGCATCACAGGACATACAAAAATGAGAATGCTCTACCTTGTGGTAGTCAAGCCATCCTCAGTCCAGAGATGGAAAAACTACAGAAGCTGCAATTTTGAAGTATATTTGGGGGTCTTTTTTATCGCAAACATTCAAGTTGTAAGTGTATTTTTGAATTCCATTTTCAGTATTTCTGGAGTTGCCCATTTACAATCCAAGTTATCCCTTGGTGCTTGCAATTATGTAAATGTGAGGGTATTCTCACATCCCTGACTGCTTAGTGACTGAAGTATTTTTTTTAAAAATGTATTTTATGCAGTTAAAGCTGGTGTCATTTTTACAGAATTGCTACTCTAGACTAGCTTGAAAGTTGAAATCTATCACTGGAGTGATGTTCCCAAGTTGCTTCATATTTGTCTTCGTTAATAGGATTTTATAGAAGTGAATACTTAGAGCTCAGCCCTGTGTTTGCTTCAGGTTGGTCTAAAAGCCTCACATGAAAGGAACTGGATCTTCTCATGTTTTTTGGGAAAAAGGAATGAATATTTTTGCTTCATCTGGTTGCACTTAAGTTCATTAAGCTGAAAATTAAATCTGTCAAAGAGTCATGTGTAACTTTGTTTGTTTATTTGTCTTTCTCCCAAAAATGCCTGTAGCAGGAGTTTGTGTTCATCTGCAACCCTCTCCAAAATGGGGTTTCTCTACAAAAGTGTGCAGAAGTTGTGTTTTTTTCTTTCTTAGTTTTAGTTCTTAAGATTTTGCAGTGTTCTCTCTGAATAGCTCAATAGCAAAGCAGAAACTCAGCCCTTTATAGCATGTAATCAAGCTTTTTATATGCTGAGCATTTTTCATTAGTATAGGGAAAAAATCTGCTTCCTGCTTGTGGTGTTTTGACAGTAAATACAGTGAATACATTTCTTTCATTATTCCAGGTAGATTTTTGGGAAACCAACACTTTAAACAGAGATTTGCCTTTCTTTGCAAAGGATATGGATGAAGAATAACAGAAAATTAGAGGTGATCTCTGATGCAAGAGATGTAAACAAAGATCCCATTTTCATTGCACATCCTTGCAGAAGTCTGTGTGTGACAATTTCTGACAATCAGTGCAAATCAAGCACCAAGCACCATGCTGAGCCTGGAATCAGCATTCACCACACAGCCCTCAGGAGAGAAATAGGTGGTGCTGGTGGGGATGGAAACTGATGTGGATGCAAACTCTGAAAAGTAGAAAAATAGATCCCCTGACGACAAAATCACACCTGGTGTTAAAGCCTAGGCTCTCATTAAGTAATGATTATTGCCTGCTGTGTATAAAAATAGCCAACACAAATAGCAGAGCTTAGCAGTGCTAATTTAATAGTTGACTGTGCTTACGGGTGTTCAGTGGAGCAGAGAGAATAATCTGCTGAGAGTTGTATATTGAGTGATTCTAGTCCCTCTTTTCTGCTTCTGGAATAGCCACAAACAGATCACAATTTCCTGGAGTTCATCTCTTCAAATATCTTTTATTAACAACTTTTCCCAGATACAATTGACTGGGTTGATTGATCATGAATATTCTCAATTCAGACCGCTGTATGTGCTTGTGGTTAATCAGATAAGTCACATTTTATCATTTCTGTTGACTGGCTGGGTAAATTCACAACAGCTTTCAGGGAGCTGAACCCAGCCATGTGTTAAAGGAAGAAAATGCACAAAAAACCACATACATCTAAAGTATATTTACCAAAACACATTTGCATTAGTTATATTCAAATTTAGAAAAGGATCTTCACAGCATGCATTAACTATGAGTAGAATGGGACTTGCAACTTTGCATTTCATGAAAAGTTACATTTTGCTATTGCAGATGTGGGGTAATGTGTATGCTATATTTCCTTCACAATTTAAGGTGAAATAAGACTCATCCACTGCCTTTTCAGTGTTGGAAGGAAATGTCATGCTGAAAAGGCATAGGAGACATAAATATTTTATCTTTAAAATGTAAACTGGTAACCAGCTGATGCCACCAAAATATGGCACAGTTTGGTACTTTACAGATCACTCTAATACCCTCATGTGATTTATGTATGGTCAAACAGTAGCAAGACTATTTTTTATATTTATTTTAGATCATTGCTTGGCCCAATAGGGAAGCCTGGAAGGTGTTATCCTGTTTCAGATTCAATGGACCTCACTTATATTTAACTTGCATATAATCATTGCTGAATTTTATCTCACGTAGCTGCTACTTTAAAACTCATCAGTTCCTATGATTCTATAGCTAATCCCATGGTCATGCATTTATTTGTGGCTGCTGGAAGAAAACAAAGATGAAACAAGAAGTGAAAATCATCTTGGAGCATAGCTGTTGATTGTTTCATTTAGTGTTTTTCCAAATCTTCCTACACCTGGAAGTTGCTGGTGATTTTTCATTACAATAAACAGGAGTCAAATTAGCAATAGCTTGGAAACAATAAATGAAAAAGATGCTTTAAAAAAGAAAATATCAGAATTTAAATACTAATTTGTTAAACTGTAAACTCTCACTCTGAAATGACGCTAAGCATCTTTTTCTGGGAGCACTTTTTTAATGGATATCATTTACTTATGCTTTTCTCCATTTGCTTTCCCTTCCTCCTTTTAAAAAGAAAAAAAAAAACCAACTAGATAGAATATTGCAAAAGAACAGATGCATTTGCTGATCCAGTATGCTGAGGAGGTAACTGTCAGCCCAGCAGGAAAGAACAAGCAGAAGGGAATTCTTCTGCTGGTTTAAAGTTGTTCATGAGTCCTTCTCCCAAATCCATGAAACCACAGCTCTACACCTCTGACTGAGGTAGCATAAGAACAAACTCATCAAATTAGTTATTGGGACAAAAATTGAATTTTTATACCCAGAGGTGCTAAGCATTTTCATCACTTAGTGATTCACTGACAAGTACCTGCATTCCACGCTGCCTAATCCCAAGCTGCTTTTATTTGCATGTTTAAACTTGAACATAACATTTATTTGGCTGCAGAAATAAAAATTTACCCCAATATAGATCTTCAGTTCCAATTATGGGAAGTGTGTCTAAAACACATCTTATCAGGGCCTTCTTTGCTTGGAGATTTAGTACCTCAGCTTCATCTTGTTTATTTAGGCAACTGATATGGTTTTCAAAATAAGAATGGATAACAAGGCATGGACACAACTGAGTGTGCTGTAACAGAAATGAAGGAATCTTCAGATTTTTTTTCTCTGTGTCAAAGGTATTGTTTGACATAAGTAATATTCTGAGTTAAACCACAACAGTCAGAATTACTGTATGGTCTAAAATATACCCAGAGGTGTGGGAAAGCCTCAGTCTCAGTGAGCTCAGTTACGTTCCTGCATCATCTTTTTTTCTTCAGATGTCCTCCAGCAGTTCCCAGCTAGGTCTCCTTCAGCCAAAGCTGCTGGGAGCTTGAGGAGTGAACTGAAAATTGCTCTCTTCACTCCTATCCACCTTAACTGGAAAAGATTCAAACCTGCTTGATTCAGCAAAACTTGCTCTCTCCTTTACCCCTAGGAGGAGCATGTTTTCTACTGATGGGTGTTGGATGATATCACTTATTTTCTGGGTTTGGAGAGACTTTTACTTTGTTTACATAGCTTTCCTTTAAAGCAGAAACACATCAGGGCTAGGTAGGGGCATTTCTAAGTGAGTTCTGCAGAGGCAGATATTTGATACAACTGGTCGTGACTGGGCTTTTTTCCCCTCTGGCTCTTCTCCCTTCCTTCTCCTTTATACACTCCTAAAACATCCTCTACTTCACAGGTACTAAATAACTTCAACTTTACGCAGTAAAATCCCAGACTGTATCCTTCTCAGCTTTGTCTTGGCTCTTTTTACTCACATTTACCCTCAAATCTGCTGTGTTTATTAAAGACTGGAACAAACCTGCCTAAATTTTCTGAACTGCACCTGTTGCATTTATAAAGATTTCTCTTCGAATCCACTGAAGCAGGGGATTTATCCAGTAGAATTTGTGTCATATTCATGTACTCTTCTCCTTCAGGAAGATAACATCAAGGTTAAAGACACATCTTTAAAACTTAATTACAAGTACCAGGAGGAAGACAGAGTGATCCTGCCTTTCATCTTGCCAAGCCATAGGTAAGCAGTGATATATGACAAATACTGAAGTGAGAGATGACACACAGTTCACTGAGAAGATTTAAACACTGTAGGGTGATGTAAACACAAATGATTGTTTTCTAGAACCACATGGGTGATTTATGAGGTCTATGATTTCTAAAATAAGACAAGAGAATGTTTCATGGAAAGCTGTCTTCCCTCCTCTAAATGAGTGACAAACGGAACAAACCAGAGAGGTCCCCTGTCACCACAGGTATGGGCTTGCCTGAACTTTTGCTCTGTGGACATCTAAAAAAATTCCCAAACCCCTTCAATATTCTCTTAGAGTGCTTCATGTTACACTTGTTATATCACTACTGTTTAATTTTTCTGAACTGAGAGCTCATTGGTGAAATTCTTAACCAGTTCTTCTTTATATTTGCTGATTATTTATGTAGATAGCTGCTGTTATTTGGCTAAAAAACGAATTTCAGTTTATGTGGAGGAATAATATTAATAGCAAAAAAAATTAATTGGATTTTTTTTAAGTTATAAAATTTCTAGATTGGCTCAAGTAAATTATGAAAAAAAAAAATCTGAAAATAGAGCTTAGACTCATTTTACTTGATCCAAAATGATCAGTTCACCCTGCTTCATTAGACTTTTTATAATTTGACCTTGAGTGAAAGAGCTTTCATTCCTGATAGAAACTAATTGTATGTGTGGTGTTCATACCATAGTGTTGAAATTAAATTAGTACTGCACAGGAGGGGATCATACAAGGAAAAACACACTGTCTTAATGGGCTATAAACCTGAGTGAAGCACTGTTTTCAAAGCAATGAAATAGCTATAAAGTCATCTCTGCTCTTTATGATTCAAATATACCCCTGGAAGTTATAATTTATACCTTAAATACAAAAACCACTGAGAGTGAAAATCTGCATGTTTCACTAACATGGCAATAAGCCCTCAGTTGAGCTAAGATTTTTACCAAATATTTATGCTGAGAGTTGAAATGAAAAGTTTTCTGTGTGTTCTTTGAAGGGAAGTCAGGTTTCATTATATTTGTATGAGTCTTTGAGCTATGCTTCTCTTTTTTAGGAGCACGTGTTTTAAATTAATGCAGTTTCCATCTCCCTTTTTTTGCAGCACGCTTCACTTGCACAGTGAGCACAGTGATCTGATCTCAGCTTGTTTGCTCTGAAGATAATGTAAGTTTTGCCAATGACTTTGACAAAGAAAAGCACTTTGCCCAGTAATTGCTTGTAATATGCAGATATAACTATCTATAATAATACGTGCTGTATTTCAAAAGTGGGAAGGAACAAGAAATGTAAAGCCATAATACTGAAGAATTCTGGGGTTTCACTACATCCCCCTCTCATACTGGTGAGCTCTGGCAATGTACAGCACTCTTGAAATGGTGTAATTATGAATTTGGGTCGCTTCAAGGTTGCTTTACACAATGTAAAGAAGCCTTTGCATACCAGGGGAGTGATGCTTGGGTATTGTCTTCAAACTCTCTTCTGTAAAGAACTTTATGATATTGGAAGCCGCTCCAGGGAAAGAAACACAGCACAGAAGTCCTTGTGGCAGTGAGTCTGTTCTTGCATCTGGCTGGGATGGTTTGTGCAGTGAGCACCATCACACATCCAGCTGTGTTTGAGCTGGGTATCATCCTGGACAGTGCTCAAAGTCAGCTGGAAACAAGCACTGGCTAAGATGTTCATAAACAACTGGCAGGAGTTTGTAAACTGAAATTATTGTTTGGTAAACCCCATCAATGAGTATGAAATCCTTCATTAGATTAGATTTGGGACTAAGAACCTAAACTGATATGTTCTTTACCTTTCCCTTCTTCTGTTTTGGAAATATTCTTCAGCAGAAGGTGATGAAACTTCATCACTGAAAGGTGATGCTTGTGGTGCTTCTAAAAAATTTATCTGCGTAGGGTGAAGGTAGCTTTCTAGAAATGCTGAAATTCAGTAATTTCTGCTGTCCTGCCTTCAAAGACATTTAGAAAGACACAAGAATTACACCTGCTGCCACTCCTGGGATACACATTTAGTGGGGATTCACACCCCACACATCCATTTAAAGCCACATTTCTGAGTCTCCTTGTTAAGTGAAAAAGTCTCAGCTTTTATTTAACTAAACTTCTTTCTTCAGAGATAGACTTGTAAGTGTAAGATCAAACTGAAGGGAAGAAAAACAAACTTCCTATCTTGGGCTTTTGTGTCGTTTAGCGAAGGAGGGAATTGTCTCATCACTGAATAGTTTGGATGCCCTTTTTTACTTTGTTCAGGTAAAATTAATTTGTTTTCTGAGATTAAATAAAGCACACAAAGTAAATGAAAGCACTTATGACTTAACATATCCAGGCTCACTTACGGCCAATTTTTAAATAAATTAAACAAGTCAGGATCCTCTTCTACTCTGTAGTGGAATTTTGATGTTGCAAATGTATCTAAGAAAGAGCTTTGAAAAAGCTTTGCTTATCAAAAAAGTCCTGATCTTGCAAATTCTTGTGAATGAACAATCACCTGATCCTTTTGAGTTTTTTATAGCTGAATAAACTAAGTAAAAAGGACCAGCCTTTAAAAAACATTGTTTTTTAAATGTATACATTCCCTTTCCTTTGGTTTTTATAGCTGAGAGGATTTGTAGAGATTTTGATGAAAACTGTGAAATATTTACTATTAACATACAGTGTCCAACAGAAAAAATGTTACTGAAGTACAAACTGTACTAGTTCACATCTCTGGACTCTCATTTCTAATCTATTTCTTGTCAACAGAACAGAATGGATTTGGCATCTTTGTTTAACGTTCACACCTCTGGAACTGCTGCTGTGGCTCTTTCCAGCAGGCACTGGAGTTATGCTCCAGTGAAATTAAAGGAATTTCATTTGCTTCTATCTTTGGCAACTGAACGAGGGAGTTGATAAGAGAAAGTCTTTGCCAGTTGTCTCCCAGCTCAGTAGACACACAAGGTAGTGTCTGTGAGGTGCATCTGTGAATCAGGAAATGATTATATACATTATATTTGTCTGCATTAGAGAAAAAACAAACAAACAAACAAACCTACAATTTTTCAAAAATTTCATAAAATTATACATGACCTACTGGACAAAAATTCAATTCAATTTCTGTGTTGTAACTGTCAGTTTACAGTTGAAGGGCTGCTTTTCAGCAATGACTAATAACTATACAAGACAAATTCAGCAAACATAATAATATTGGCTTTCTCTGTTATTTCTCTAAAAGCAAGGCCTAGTTTTTTTAATTTACAGATGCAAAAGCATCACTGTCAGTAGCCAAATCATTAACATCGAAAGCCACATTTTGAAAAGCCAGAAAAATCATGCATTCTTTGTTTCAGACTGAAGGTTTTCTTAACTTTCACACTGCTGTAAACTGTTGTTAACTCCAGTGGGATCTGAATGTACATTTTTGCTGTTGATTCCTGTTTCAGAGTGTTTGAAGTGAACTGTGATCAGTGTTCATGTTGAGAGGAAAGTTGGCTGGAGGTGAGGATGTGACTGAACCACTGTATTTTCAGACATGTATTTTCCATGGAAAGTACTGGAAGTATGTAATATTTAATTACATGTAAGAAATATTTTCGCTTTTTCATCAGATAAGGACTACTGTGAAACCATTTAGGAGCTTGAAAAATAAGATTGGCAATCTACAAAAAATATCTTTCAAGAAGCATTTGGCAAAACCCCAATCCTATTCCTTAAAAAACAAATGAACTACAAATATTGGGTTTGATGCAAATTGACAAATCACTTCAGCTGATCTGAACATGAATATTGGTGTGGACAAACAGCTTGGCTGGATAAAAATGAAAATGTGCATATTTTCAATTTATAATGAGATCTAGAGAATACAGATACCCTCCAGACTGAAGTGTTCGAGATGAAATTTGAAACACATTTACAGAAAAATGCAAATATTTTGCGCATGAATTATAATGTGGCTGCAACCCTGTTGTTTATAGCTGAGAAGGAAGATACATGATATACCCAAAGTGAAAACACTTGTGAGTTAATGGCAAGTTTTTCTTCATTCTGCAAAAATATTCCATAGATCCTGACAGTCCTTGAGTTCCCAATCCATGCCCAGAGCCATTGGTCCAATTCAGGTTTCATTGATCTGTTTTACCATGAGCAAGGGCCATGCAAAAAGTCCTTTCCAACAAAGGTTTCCATTGTGTGGCTTCAGCCCAAGGGTAATAAATTGTAGCACCAAAATCATGAGCATTATTGGTGATGATTTTAGGAGGATCAAATTAATTGCACTTGAATTTAAAGGTGGGATTGATGTAGCAGAGAATTCGAGCCCTGTTATTTTATACAGTTAATTTTGAATTAGTTGAGACCCAACGGTGGTAGCACTTACTCGGTGACCCACAAATAATAATGCACAAAGAGAGGTTTTCTCCTTTTTGTTCAAACAGTGCTCCTGGCTAGAAATATTAAAAAGAACAGTTCTACACTTTTAACATGGTATTTTGATTTTTTTTTTTAGGGTAATCTGACATCTAGATGGGCTTCACAGTTTTCTACAGGCAATGTGTGACAAGAGAGGAAACTGAGGAAATGGGAGCATTATCAAATGATATGAGGAAAAGCAGCAAGACATGCTAATAAACCATATTTATCCATGTCAGAGGAGTAACATGTATAATTGCCACAATGTTAATTCAGTCTTAGTGTAACTCAGCACATATTTTGTCTCTTTTCTAGAAGGAACAGAAAATCCTCACCAGTATTAATTTAGTTATAGCACGTTATGAACATTTAGGCAGGGAAACGTGTCCAGAACTTGGTGAGAGTCCTCAAAAGGGAAGTATTCATGAATGTTCCAATTCTTTTTTTATATAATCCCATTATGTAAAAGTGAGAGATTGCTGGAAACATTTTCCCTTGAAGAGGAAAAAATCATAGTCACTTTCCCTTGCAGATGGGAGGTATCAGGGAAGCAGCTTTAACCATGGAAAGGGAATAGTTTTGCTGTAAGGAGTAATATAAATCAGATGCATCTTCAAAATTAATTCCACTAGAATTTTTTTTTTTTTGCTACTAGTTTCAGAATCTAGGGAAAATAACATATAAATAAATGAAAATGTGGCTGCTTTCTACCTTAGGGATATAGAATGGATTAATTTAATTTAATTAGATGAATGTGCTGCCTATGTAGAAAACATTTCCTTGGTGGAGTAAACAGACAAGAAGGCTGAACTTCTGAAACTTTGGAAGTTCAAGTTAAGCTCCCTCAAATAAGTTTCCCTTTGATTCTTTTAGAAAGAAGAAGAAAAAAAAAACAAACCCAAACAACAAAACACATTATTCATGATCAGAAATGAAGGGATTATTCCTAATTATATAGAGCTGTTTGCCTGCTCCATCTTTTTGTTTTCAAGTTCAGATTGTATCCCATTTTAGAATTCACATTTTTTCCCACCATAGTCACATCAACTGTTTACTGTCCTTCTTTCCAGTAAAAAAATGCAAGATGGTGATGAGTGTCAGTAGTTGCCATGACTTCAAGTTTTTCAAACAGGAGAAAATGCTATCACAATGTCTGTTATGCCCAGATCATAAAATTAGTAGTTTTTCACAAAAGCAGATTGGGAGAAATGTGAATATAGCAAAGACGTTGCTTTCAGTATGTATGGAAACTTCCTCTTTGCAAAACCTAATTATTTCTTATTTCTGAAGTTAAGGCATCATCCAGACTTAGAGTCCCAGATTGGCTGTAACTGTGTGTAATTGTGATTTAAAATTTCATGTTCTTTTAGTACTAATGAAAAACAAATGACAAAACAAGTTTCGTTCTCACACACGCAAACAAAAAGATCTTATCTCTGCAAGAAGAATTAGGGTGATTTTCATTCTCTTACCTACTTTACATGTTCAGTTTGTTTATGTAGTTGATTTTGGCTGCTTGAAACCAGCTCTAAAAGAAACTTACTGTGTTCTGCCTTCCCTGTTAAATCTGGCACAGGGGATGGAATCAGTGCTGGGAAAGATTATTTCTTGCAGGAATAATGAAGCAGTAGGAACATTTCTGCCCTTTTTTTTCCTCCCCTCTTAGAGTGGATTTGGATATACCCAGTGGTTTGAAAAAATCATATGCTGTAATGCCCCATGAGGAATTACATGCCTATTCTTGGATTTATTTGTAAATGCAAGCTCAAATTCTTAAATTCAGTCTGTGAATAAGAAATCTCATCAAACAGGGAATAATTCCACTCAGGGCAGCAGGAACTGTCCACACCTGACTCACTGCAGGTAACAGGAGTTACAAAACAGAAAAGACAGAGATTCAAACTTATAATTTAGGGATATTGATGGTACTGCCTGCTCAGGAAAAAGTTTTGAAACC
Source organism: Alethe castanea (assembly GCA_024734035.1). Classification (NCBI taxonomy): domain Eukaryota; kingdom Metazoa; phylum Chordata; class Aves; order Passeriformes; family Muscicapidae; genus Alethe; species Alethe castanea. Next base: position 2,413,368 of record JANRGV010000051.1, read on the forward strand.
ATTCTCTGAGAATCATTTCTGGTGTAGTATTCCTTGGCAGATTGTTCACCGTATTAGTCACAGCCTCACTCCTGTTCCTGTGCCCATTGTTTAATTTCTCTTTCCCCTTTCATTAGTTCTCTGGTTCTCTGAGCAAGTGTCTATTGGACTTTACTGTTCTAGTGAGAGTTCATTTATGTTCAGAATAATTATAATGTTATACAAATTTATTTTAAATCACACCTGCCAAATCCCTACCATCTATGTCAGGGCTTACAGTTATCTGGATCCACCTTCACCCAAGACCTTATTGAGTAACTTAAAGTTACTTTAAAATTGATTATCAAAGAATAGACAGCACTGCCACTGTGGGAATGTGCAGTTCATCTGTTCTTCTGACCAAAGTTTCTTGATGTGGGCACAAATTTTAAATCTGAAACCAGTTATTGACCAGCTCAGGGTGACTTCAACTTGCTGCCCTGTGAACCCTTCACCAGTGTTGTTAGATCATCATTATTCTATGCTGTAAGGGGTGTGTGATAGGGTTGGCCTGTGGTATCAGAAATAGTAATTAAATAACATTGTGATAACCTTTGCAAATGGGCTCATTTGAATTCACAGAGCAAATAGCACCACTGCAGATACTGTTTGCATCTCACATGGCTAGTGCTTTTCTGACTGAACCATACACATTATCAAAATTCACTTTTTATCATACTTTCCTCAAAAAAAAAATCAAGTTTTTGTTTTTGTTTTTTTTTCAGGTTTAAATTCTTGAAGTAAATTTATATTTTAAAAAATTATTTCTGGAAAAAAGTCTGGAAACTCATGTTCATATTTCCAGATGTTAAAAACTCCAGAGAGAGGTGTAGCAAGCTTCCACTTTTATTCATGAAAACTTGAAAATTAGCTAAGGAAAATGTAGAACTTTTGGAAGGTGTGGTTTAGAGAGAAACAAACCTTGCAGTTGCCCAAAGCAGACAAGAAATTTTGCACACTTGCTTCCAAAAAAATGTGGAGTAGTAATACATAAAAAGTGTTTGATTTCTCTGTCTCAGAACAAACTGACATTTTGATCCTTCACAGTCTTCCTTGTCGGTATTATTTAGGTTAAGAACATTTTAGGACAATAAAGTTCCTTAACTACTCTCTTCCTGCTCTGCATGGTGTGAAGAAGTCAGAGCTAGTGACAAATGTGGTGGCCCTCTGGCAGACTCTAGGTGTAGCATGCAAAATATGTGACATAATTATCTCTGTATCTCCTAAGCATATATGAGCAAAATTTCACTCGTGGCAGCTGCTAATGTAATTTTGAGCCATGCTGGGAGGAGTGTAATCACCTTGGGGTCAGGGAAAATGTGCATGTGAGTGACTAAATGCCCCAGTTGGATCAGGACTTTATTTGGCTGCCCTGTGTGATCTATCCTGAGGTGCACAAAGGTGAAGGAAGGTCATCCAGTCTCTCGGGGCTCTTCAGTCCTGGTGGGAGGGGTTTGGCAAGGGCTCTAAGGGCACCCCATCACTGGGATGTGAAAGATTGTGGGAGGTTAGGAATGGGGCTGCACCTAGTGGGGTGCAGCTGTGTAAGACAGGTGCACAGCACTGAAGGACAAGAAGCACAGAATGCTGATGTGTATTGACCAACCACAAAAGAGAAAAAGGGCACACTGGTGTTATGCATGAGAGAGAAAAGATGTAAAGAGTTAAAAGGAGAGAGGTGCTGTTTTTGGAGCTAGAAAGTCATGTTGTGAGAGGAAAGAGAAAAGGCAAAAGGCTTTAATAAACTGCTGATGCTTGCTACCATCTTCCGTGTCAGCCTTTTGAGCCCACTGTCAGTCAGGGGGAAGGAATGAAAGCTTTTAGACAAGGGGCTGATGCTTGTGTCAGTCGAGAGCCCACTGTCAGTTCAATTAGTGTCCCGTGTAAGGAGTGAGTGACACAAGGGTGATGGAGAACTCTTTTTTTTTTTTTTCGTTTTTTTTTTCGTTACCAATAAACGATTCTCAGATACAATGTTTGCCTCGCCTGGCTCAATTCCGTTCCCGACCCATCTATTTTTAAAAGAAGTCCTCGCAGTTCCCCCCAGTGGAACCCGACGTTCTGTCGTGCCTAAAGAAACCTCAGCTGCCCCAGAGACTCTTGGTGCATTTGAGATTTTGCCTATTGAAAGGGCCGGGAGGACAAATCACATGGATCTTCTAAACCTGGTTGCTGTATCTCATAGACAATGTCTGTATCCTGGTATAAAAATGGGATAACTTGAGTTGCAGCTGATGAGAATTGCCTCAGATGCACTGGCAAGGACAGTCGTGGGCCCACAGCTCCGATTTTAAAAGTGAATCCTGACTTCATTGAACATGAAGTAACATATCCGTGGTTATCATCACATCTGCATCCTGACAGAAGATGCCCAGCTTTATGGCCACATTTCAGAACATGAGAATTCCCTTTTTCCCTTGGGGGAGATGTAGAGGAAAGAGGAGACCTGAAAGAGGAACAGGCATGGCACAGCAGCCCAGGTTCATATTTAAGATGTGAATCACCTCCATCACCTGGCTGCTCACATCACATCCTTTAAAACCTTGGCAAGCAGCTCCTGCTTTTCTAGAGCTTGGGAGAAGATGGGAGCACCGATGGCCTTGTGCAGCTGGGCTTCCTGAGAAAATCTGGGATCTGTGGAAGCTGAGCTGTGCAGCTTTGTCACCTCACTGTGCTGGCCTCTGTGCTACTTCTTTCTCCACATGTCCACATTTTCACCTCACACCCTGCTAAGGAGTAACAGTGAGTCGGGACTGCCAAGCTCTGTCGCTTTCTTCACCTAACAAAGCCTTTTATTGCAATCAGATGAAACGGGGAATTAAATGGCCAAGCAGTTTGTCAGCAAGTCAGGATAAATATGACAGCTCTGCCTGATTACATGGAGGTTAGAATTGCCCAGAATTGTTGTTCTATCAAGAAGCAGATCAGAAGAATAAGTGCAGTTGGTGGTTTGTTACCTGCCTGTGCTGTCTGGGAAATGTCCCAGCTGCAAAGAAGCACAGGAGGGACACTGCAGGAACATGAAGGAGAGGCAGAAGAAGCAGAGGACCTGATAACTGGAAACTAAAGAGCCTGGCAACTGCAGATAAGCAGATGCTTATTGCTTAATCTGTGAAGAAGTATCATGGGACAGGTAGTGGGGCTGACATGCTACAGAATGTATTTAATGTGTCCTTTTTTTGTTTTGCTTCTCGTTCCTCTTTGGAGCTTAGGGTTGTGCTTTTCCTGTTGGTCGAGGAATGCACTGATTTAAGTGCACTGGTCCTACAAAGCTTCCAGACTTTGTAATTAGTGAGTTCTGTAATATCTGCAAATCAAACTGAAGGCACAAATATTGTTTTTTTGGATGCTGAGGTACATGCTGAGCCACAACTCATGGTCCTTGTTGAATAGATCTCAAGGAAGAAATTCCACTTATTTCTACAAACCTGACTTTTTTCAGGACAGCTGCAATGCGAGCTGAAATAGAAATATTTGTGCCACAGAGATGGAATATAATATTAAAAAAAAAGATTCTTACAGAGTCTGTTGTTTTTTTAATAAATATAGTGATAACAAAAAATCTTGATGTAATTATACTTGATCCTGTTCAAAGCTTCTTTCTGTTGACAAAAACATGAAGGACTTTGCAGCTGTAAGAATGCAGAGGTTTAGAGGAGAAAGATTCCTTCAAAGACTGCAAAGGGAGAGAAATAAGTTAATAAAAAGGAAGACTCATGACAGAGTTTAACCACAGAGCACACACTGGAGTATTCAGCCCCAGGAAATTCAAAGAAGGGGGGATTTACTGCAAATTTAGGAACAATGTGGTTACACTCTAGTTTATATCTTGTGGCATTCAAGAAAAGTGGTTAGAAATTGTGTTTTCTGTGCTTAATGAGAAAAAAAGGTTTTGCTTTGTGCTTTGTAATGTTGAGAGCATTAGGATCCATAAACAACAGCATAGTTTAATCAAGTTTTACCATTAACTCCTAGAATTATTCCAGGAGTTCCCAGCATTCTGGCAAAGTTTCCCTTCTGTCATCTGCACCCAAAATCTTCAATTCTCATCTGATGTTCACAAGAGGTCACCACAGAGGTTGTAATTTCCCTGATCACAGTTCTGCACTGGTGAAACTGCTTTTTAGAATGCGCCAGTCTCAGCTACAACCTTTTGATACCAATATCATAATTGCCCTAAAGTAGAACTGGGATGGTGTCTTTTCAACTTTTTGTGCACTTGAAATCATCCGTGTTTCTGCCTTTTATGTTTTAATTGTAAAGCCAATTTGTGTTTCATGTAGAACACATTTAATTCCAGTTCAGCTGATTCTCAAAATTATCCACATTCTGAGATTTATAGTTCAGTTTAGTCATGTTTTCATTTGTTCAGTTGTCTTTATCATGCAGCATCTCTAGGGAGTATCTCTTCTGGAACCTTCTCATGCCATTTGGAAACTTTGTCTGCATGATCATCAAAAGTACTGATGGTAAAGAAATGCCATTTCCCTGCTGAAGTGCTGACAACTGCCCGAGATGATGATAGTCTGTATTTTGCTGATTTTTTGGGGGACAGAAATTTCCATTTGTAAGTAAGGAATAAGAATGCTGGGGAGCTCACTGTCAGGCTTTGACTTGCAGCATTTCCTGGAACACCACAGTATCAAGGCTTGAAAAAAGTCAGTTCTGAATTCTTTATCAAAGTTCTGACAGTCCATGTAAAATGCTTTGCATCTTTTTCTCAGTTGCATGATTTGGTGTTTTACATTTACACATAAAACACATTTTTCTAGTGTTAAACTTTCCTAAAGAATCTGTCTACCAAAACAAACATTATGGGGAAATAAAAAAAAAAAAGGAAGTGTTTTTATAGTAGAAGGTTTTTTTCTTCCCCTCAGTATTTGCTCTATAACATCTCTGGTCAGGTGGAGCAGGTGTTGTGAGAGGGTTTAATTCTTTGCTAAATGAGGATTGTAGTTATTATCTGCCCAACCATAGCTTTAATTTTGCTGTGAGCACTGTAGTTAAATGCTTCTTAAATGTTTTCATTTAGAGAGCAATTTTAATATTATTGTTAACAATTAGCGATTGCTTCATGTTCTAAAAAGTATTATTTTTTGCATTCCTTTTTTTGAAGCTGTGAATATGAGAGGATGATTTTGAACCTGACCCAGAACTTGTATTTTATACACAGGGTCAGAGTAAGTTTGCTTTTGTGTTAATTCTGGGATAGTTGGCTGGGGATATGATATTAAGATATAGGAACAAATGTTTCTAAATCCGGTTACTTTAGCATGTGCGTTCTTTTAATATAAAATGGAAAATATCTGAAAATTTCATTATCCAAAATACACAGAGAAAGTGTGCATGCCTTCATTGCATCAAGTGCTTATATCTATGTCAGTGCATCCAGGAACTCCTTTCTTCCCAAATAAGCTTTCCAGCACTGGAACAAAGCAGCAAATGCCTTCCCTCTCATCTCCCTTCTTGCCCCCACTGTTTTTAATAATGTCTGTCTGACATACCAACAAACAGGCACATGCTCTGCTGCTGCTGTTGTCTCATCTCAGCTGCCTGAGAATGGCTTGAGAGTGGAATTGTGCACTAAGGATCTCTTTTGTCAGTGGAGAAACCAGGAGAGCATTTCCAATTTGTAGTTTGGCACCAGTGCTTCAGAAGAACCACAGATGTTTGGTGCCCACCTGGTTGCCTGCCACTGAACTTGAGGATCAATCACTGTGTTGTGACAGGATGCAGAAGGAAAAAAAATCAAAACCCAAAGCACACATGCACAAAAAAAAAAAAAACAAAAAAAACCCAAAAAAATGCAGGAAAAACCTGATTTTTATTTTGAAAATAGTTTGACATCTCACAGATTGGAAATTTCATTGCAAAATGAGGAGGAGCAGGAGCAATTGTGTCTGTGTTTCTCTTTCATAATATCTCACAGACAAAATACTTCATAATTTGATTCCACTGACAGTTTTGGAGTTAAACCAGGGATTACACTGAGCCATTCTTAGGCAACCACTTCCAAGTTAGTCCAGGACTTCTTGTGGCAGATCTGCATTGTTCTTAATCACTTGCAGTCAATCAGATTTTAATTTGTCTTTGTCTTCAGCCCTGCAAAGTTTGGGCCTGAAATTTTTTTCTGCTTCAAGGATCAAAGAGTGTTTTCCCTATGTGTGTCAGGCACACTTATGGAATGCTCTTGTATGTTTATTTAGCTCCATAATTATTCCATATTAACAAAAGCAGATTGTTTCAGGAATGTTTTTCAGAAGAGCCTGTTTGAAATCAAGCTTTGTTGGAATTATGGCACCTCCAATTCTGCAATTTTCCTTTTGAAATACATTGTAGGAATTCACTGGAAAATCTATAACAACCCTATTCAGGGATGAATGGCTTATTCTGCTTCTTATCTTGTTAATCAATATTGTTAACTAGCTGTGATGGACATAATTAATGGAATGACCCTAGCCCCTCCTAATTAGGTATAATTGTCTTGTTCAGTCACATTCACTCTCCAAAATATAAGTGTGTGAGCATAAATGTCATAATTTATTTTAGACTCTGCCATGATCATTATGTATTCTGTTTTCTTGTTAACAACTCATTTTAATTCTCGCTCACCCAGCAAAGTTGAAAGCCATGAAAGTACCCTCTTAGCTCTCTGGGCTGGGTGGCCAAATAAGACATTATTATATTGCACACTTACAGTCAGGAGGGTAAAATGAGGAGGGTAAAACCAGAATTCTACTACTTGGCTCTGGCTTCAATCCATTGCCCAACAGCTTCTCAAGATGAGAGATGTGTTAGCTTGAAGCAAAATGGTGCTTGCATCAGAAAAAACCCTGTATTTTGGTATGCATTTCATGTATCCTTTTATCAGCTGTATTATTTGTTATGCTTTTGCTGAGCTTCCTTGAAGAAGAACAAAAGGGTACACTTATTATGCAGCTATTTCATGAGAGCTATTTAAAATAACATTTGAGGAGGAAAAAACAAATCAAAATGAATAAAAGCCTGGCAAACACATGATGAAACAGAATGAATATCAGAGCTATTAAATTAATAAGCTTGCAAAGCATTATTTATGGTATCTCAATGGAAGTTCAGAAATTGATAGTGACTTCTCCAAATTAATTGAGTACCTTTGTTGTATTTCAGGAATACAGATTCAAACTCACCGTGCCCATTCCCTGTGGGGAAAATTGTTCCACCTGCCAAAAACCTCAGGAGTTTCACCTGATTTTCATCTTCTCAAGGTAAACAGTGGAGGTATTGGCTCAGGGTGGCATTCATTCAGCAAAGCTGTGCAGTCTGCAGACAGTTGTCCTTGCTGTCACAAGCTGCCCATGAAAAGAGTGGTTGAAGTGACAGCCTGAAGCAGGTGTGACCTCTCCATGGTGAAATCTGCAGAAGTGCAGGTGCAGGATGTGGTTGTAAGGACTGACATGCGGAGGGGGGGCTCAATCCTCCTGCCAGCTCCAAGGCCAGAGCCTTGTGAGGAGCATTTCACGTGCTTGGGGCTGGGGGACATCCCTCAGCTCTGTCCCCAGAGCCCTGCAGGGAAGCACAGGATCAGGCACATCTGCACAGCAGCTGGTAGGACTGGAGGGGCAGAGGAATAAACCGTCATGGAGCCTCCAAATACAGATTTTTTGCATATTACCTTTGCTGTATTGACTAATATTCACTGATGCAAATCAGATGGAGATACAGGTGTCCACTTCTCCTAAAAAGTGGTGTCAACAGGCTAGAGCTGTCTCCACTGAGTTAGCTGGCTGCTTCCTGATGGCTTTGAATTGTGGTGAGTGCTGAAATTCCAGTCCTTCTTGCTATGGCTGGGAAATCTCCCTGAGAGCCCACATTTCACCCTTAAAAGTACATCAGCTAATTCTTCCAGGATAAACTATTTCTATATGACACTAGTTGGCTCAGGATTTACTAAATTTGGTTATTTCTAACTTCTCATGCAGGAATGACAGCTGGAGAAGTGAACAAGGACGTTGAAGGAGCACTGACAGAAACAGACCCACCCCTGATGTTGTTTCACGTTGCTATTCCATTTCTCTTCCTTCAATTTTGCTTCCCCTTTTCTCTGATCAAGTTTTTCCTGGAGTTTAATTTCTTTCAGTGAGAGTTTTTTATTTTTCAGAAAAATTTTCCTATGTTAAAAAATTTGTGTAAGCAATGTTTTCCAAGTCTCTAACAGCTCAAATTTTACAGTAAAATAAAAATCTCATGTATAATGTGGTGAAGGTTTTAACTGTGTAGTGTTTGACTTATAAGGGTTCTTCTCTTGTAGTGTTCAGCTTGCAACTGGTGTGATTTTGCAGAGAACCAGGTTCCCCCTATGTGAGCCTTAAACAAGATATCAGACGAGAGCTCATAATTTCCAGAAAACATTCAGTGATATGTAAAAGAACCAATACATTGGATTGAATAATAGCACAGGAACAACCAGTTCTGTATTAAGTCTTTCTTGCAAATCTACTTCTGCAAGTAGGTTTTCAATCCTGCCAATTGCTGCAAATGTTGTTTGCCAGTACCACATATCAGTTCATGGTAAGCTGTAAAAGCCTTGTTCCTCAAGCTGTGTTTTTCCTTACAGTCCCACTTAGAATGCTGATATCATATCAAGAAATAGCAAAATTTCCAATTAGAATTTCAAAGCTTTGCTTCTTTGTGTGGCAGTCATCACCTTGAAGTTGTTACCACCCAGTGAGCAAGGCCATCTCCTCATGGCATCCCTGCTTAACTGCAGAACCTTGTGGGACCCTGCTATAGATAATGTCAAGCTTTGGGCCTCATTCCTTTCTTCTGAGGTATTATCAAAGCAGTATTTTCCCTTTTCACATTGTCTGTGTTGGCATTTTTGTTTCCATTTAAGTGTTCCTAACTTGAGCTTCTGAGATGAGCAAGTGTTTCATCTGCTTAGGGTTATTCTCAGTAAGGGTGAAAGACCCAGTAATTCTTTGGACTGAAAGAAGAAGAAGGGATTTTTCCTGATCCAGTTTCTATCTGTACATAAGGTTTTGATTCTCTTTAATTCCTTGCATATCTTATTGGGTTAATACCAAGGACTTTATGGCTCAAGACTGTGTTCTCATAGAGCTTTAAAGAACATTGTTCTTGGCTAGTATTTCCAGACACTGCTAAAAAAAAAAAAAAAAAAGGATAAGATTATATGTGCTATTTATATTCATGTTTGTACCTGTAGGGACATGTTGATGGGGAGGTGTGGTGAAATGATAAAAAGGTTATGAAAGACAATTATTCCTTCCCGTGAAATCAGGAACTCCTGATGGCACAAATTTAATTCTGAGAGTGCAGTGAAAAGGACCAGGACGATGTAAAGGTAGCACCAAAAAAAAAAAAAAAAAAATTGAAAAATTGTGATGGAAAAATCTATATTTCAAGCACTGGCGGGAATATATTTATGCATGGAGAGTGTTCCCTGATTGATCTGCAATAAAACTGAGTGAGACACAGAAACAACACAGAGATGTTTGTGTCACTCTGCAACCTCCTCTGGAGATAAATATGAAATACACTCATATTTCTTGGGAGATCTATTTTAAGCCTTCCTCCTTCCAATGTGCCCTTAACTTTTGCAGTGTGTTTGTAACAAATTCCTTGCTTCTGATGGAGTCATGTTCATCTTTTTGACCCATGAAATGGCTTCAGTGTTCTGCCCTCAATATTTAAATGGTTACCTTAAACCAAAAACCCCACAATTCCCAAAATACATGGTGAGAGACAAGAATCCTGATTTCTCTCATTCAAATCTCTTTATCCTCTATTTTCTGTTACACAAAGAAAACCATCTGTCACGTTGTCATTAAACTTATTTTTCTATTAACCACAAAGTAAAAAAAGTCTGGTAAATTGAAGTTGCCTCAGTCTTTCACTGGGTTTAATCTTTTTTTTTTTTTAAATAATTGAACTTGGTGATGTTAAAGGTATTTTGTAACCTTAATGACTCTGTGAGTGAAGGGGGATGGGGTGGAGAGGATTTATATTTTCTCACTATTAATAAACTTTGATTTGAATGCACAAAGAATTGACTGGAAAGAAGTACTGGAAAATATATTAAGCAAAACCACAAGGTTTCTGAAATGCAGAAAGCAACATCCAAAACTACCATTGTGTCTCCTGAGTTTGAAACACCAAAGTTACACTCCTGCCATCAAATTTTACATCACCTACCTTGAATTTGACATCCTATGTTTCTTTAGGGAACTCTTTAAATATTACATTTCTTGATACAGACTTGAACTCAATATTATTTAGTTACAGTTATTCTGATTTTCTACCAAAAAAACAAAAAATTATTTGAAGATATTATTTTCCTAAATTGGATTGTGTATTCAGGCTAAGGTGCATAACATCCAGAAATGAGTCACAGGTCAAAGATAACTTTGCATCTCTTAATTTTCAGGCCTTACAGAATTCTTTAGTGGGAAGAAATTAGGATAATTTTCAGCACACGGAAGGGAGAGGTGATTAAAAATCAGGAAAAAAATATAAATCATTCCTTCCCATCTTTTGTGGATATCTGATATCAGTTCAGTAAAACCAGTATTTTCTTTTTCATTTCGGAGCCTATAAAATATTAATTTTAAAAAAACCAAACAACAGAAGTGGCCAGGTGAGTTCAAGCGAGACTTGATATTTACACTCAAGATTGAAAGTCCAAAATGAAGAGCTGTGTAGTAAATGGTATCCATGATTCATTGCCCAAAATAACACCTTGCAAAGGAGATGATGTCTGAAGATCCCCTAGAGATAAAAGGAAAATCTTCTGTGATATGATTGGCCTCTGCCTCTAGAAAACAGTGTGATTTATTAAATGCTTTTTGCATTAAGGCAAGTGATGGAAGAATCAGGTGTAACAGTGGTAAGGCTTTATGATAGAAATCTTATTTTCTGTCCTGGCTTTTAAGATTAAGCCTCAAATTTTGTAACTTGTGTCACTGCACCACATAACAACTTGCAAAGGAAACTGAGTATTTGGTAATGCAGAAGGCAAACTGAATTCCCTTCTGAGAATATGCAGAAGTCATTGGGGTGTCTGCAGGCTGATAGACACAGTGAGGAGAGTCTCCAGAATGAAGTATTAGTTTAAAACCTTACATGTATTGCATCATAGTCTCTGGGATTCACTGATTTGTTCAGCATTTGGTGGGGAAAAAAATCACAAATGAGATAATTGTCCTGCAATTATTGACAGAATGGGATGCTCAGCAGTAGGAAAACTAATCTTGAATTCAAGTCAGGGTAAGGGCAAGTCATTAGCTATGCTGTGTAAAGCAGACATATACAATCAATGTGTGAATGTCATGTTTGTCAGGCCAAAGTGATGGGAAAAGACTTCTACAAAAAGAGAGAAAATTGAACACATCTATAACAGTGCAGGATAGTTCATATCCTGTTGTAATTGCAGTGCACTTCAAGCAGAATGAGAATAGAGGGGGGGAAAAAAAGGGGAGGAAAAAAAGTCTCCTGAGCTTTACAGCAGCACTGGAATATGTGACAAAGGTAAAGGCTTGGAAGGTGATGTTGGGAAGAAACCTGAGGACAAGCAGAGAAGATCAGGAAGATGGTATGGGGGAAAAAAAGAAAAAAATAATAAAAGCAAAAAAACAAAGCTGAATTGAGCTTTAGGCAGCCAGGGAGAAAGTATCTGTAAAAGAGCCCCAGATGGTGCCAGAAAGAACTGATGGTTCTGTTCCTTCTGTCTGTTAAAATGTGTCAAGTGTGCAAGATCAAAGTGCACATGGTGATTTGATGGCAAACAGAGACATGTTAAAAAATGAAACTACTGTGGGAGTTTGGATATGCATTATTGATAGGTGTGTATTGGGTAAGACATTTAAATATTGCTTATTAAGTATTGCTGCTCAGTCTGGTGATGTGAGGTGACTGATGTGCCACCAAGGAAGCTTTTTCATGGAGGAAAAAGCTGAAAAAACCCAAATCTGAAAATGGAGATAGTATTACCTCATTACTAAGCCAGGAATCCCAGATTTATTACAGGCTGTGTCAGGTAGAAAGTCTGAAAGCTTCTGAGTGTGCACAGAAGGGAAGTTTGAAGCTGTGAAATAGTTCTTGCTTGAATTCCTGAGGTATTCTCACTGCTATAGTTGTAGCAAAAGATCCCATTATACAGTAATAGTGATGATAAATAAAAATTGTGAATTAAAACTTCAAAGCACCAGATCATTGCATATAAAGCAAGGGAGATACCAGGGACAGACTTGCCAGCTCTGTACAGTTCTTTGTGAGGTGAGGATAGTTTGCTCCAGGGCTGCATTTAAGGCTGCTGTTCCCCATCTCTGTTTCTGCTCTGGGCTCATCTAAATTCTAAAGGAGTTGAGAAATGGTGCAAGAGAGAAGAGAATCTTGTTTTCCTGCAGCCAGTTTGGGAAAACCTCTCCCTTCCATCTCACAGGGTCCTCCAGAAACACAAGCAGCAGCTTCTGTGTGTTAAGGGATTGAAGCAGTAAATTTTACAGCACAATTCATCAGCGGCATCAGCCAGATTTAAGAGAGAGAGAGCAGGTTTTAGCAAAGCTGCACAGATTGCTGTAGCTGAGGTCAACAGCAAGCTCTTGGTGCTTTTAAAAATTGATTTTACTGAAATCTTACTCAATTTTCTTTGTAATAAGGGCCTCCAAGGATTTAAACTGCTGTAAGCAAGAGCAATGTTTGGCCCTGCTCTCTAAGTAGGTGTGGCTTAACTCCATTACAACTCCAACTCAAATAATAACATCCTTTAAAAATGGAGTGCCCTTCCTAACATTTTGGTGGGCAATTTTTTGTTTTCTCTTGTAAAAGCTGGGAGGTCATAAGCTTAAACTCTTAAAGCCTCCAAGAAAACTATTTACCTCCTTTGCAAAATGGCTAACATGAAGTCAGACAACATATGTGGAAGGAATATAAATATATTTGCTTATCTGACAAACCCAGTGCAGATTGCTTAATTAAAAAAAAAAAAAAGAAAAAAGAAAAAAAGAAATAAAGAAACAACAAAAAAACTTGGCAATATCAGCATGGCTTGGTTATTTAATTCTAGACAAAACATTTGAGACTGTATAAAATAATAGAAAATGTTCTCTGTTATTCTAGAGCTCATAAGAATCTTTTGCAGTCTTCTTAAAGAAAACTAAAGGGCAGGTGGCTCAGTATGTATCAGTGTGAAGTTGATATAACAGCAAATACTTTAGAAGCAGTTTATGTTATAACTTGGATTTTAATGTTTAAAAAAATAATAAAAAAACCAAAGAGAAACAAAAATTTTAAAAGCCCACCCAAACAGGTAAAACTCCCAATCAACACAACAATCAGACCCAGAATATAAAAGATCTGACCCTCTCTTCTGTCCCCTCTAGGTCACAGAGCTCAGCCTTTTGCACTTTGCTAAGGGAGGTGTTTGCAAGTTCTCCAACCCTAAGCAGAGCTGGAGGTTCCATTCCTCCTTCCACTTTCTGTGATTTATCTCAGGGGTTCTTACTTCTGTAAATGCTGCAGTTTTTTGTTTCTCCTGGGAAATGGCAATAATTCACTCAGCTGCCATCTTAAAGCAAAGTATTATTTAAAACAAAGTCCCATTAAAGGCAGCACATCCATAAACCCAGCAGAGTACACTGGGTTTGCACGGGTTGGGTTTCAGCAAAACCTTCCCCTCCACACATCTGACAAGTCCCTGAATTTTTTTCATAGATCCACTGCAAGACATCTCCTTTTTGTCACTTTATGTAAGGCTCTCATTTTATGTCACTTTTGATGAGTGTTCTCTTTTCTCAAGAAAAGATCTTTGGTTCTAGTGGGTTTTGGATTTTTAGTTTTGCAGCTTGTCATGCAAGTAGCAATTTCAGCTTAAGAGCTGAATGGGGACTATTTTCTGCTAATTGACTCCAGCTTTTCCAATAGTTTGGTGGGGTTTTTTTTTTGTTTGTTTGGTTTGTTTTGTTTTATTATGTTGTTTTGGTTTTTTTTCTCTATGCATCTATACCTGTCTTTTGAGCTAGAACCTTGCATTCATTTAGGAAAATCCTGCAACTCTTTGTAATAAATTTCCCCCACCATACTGTACAAATTTTTTTGTTACTTCTTTATTTTAATCCCGCTGCTTCTTCCCAGTTCCAAAACTGATGCATCCAGAGGAAATGATTGAGTACTCACTGGTTTATTTCTCTCATTAAAATCTCTAGAGAGATGACTAATTTCAATGCTGGTAACCTTTTCCAGCAACTTTAGTTTGGTAACACAAATAACAGAGGCTTTCTCAGTTTCTGGTACCAAAAACGTAACTCACACATTCTTCCAGGTTTTGGTGACAGCTCAAAGAAATGAGGGAATCTCTTTAAACAAATGTTAAAGCCAACATTTAAGTCATGAACTGTCTGTCTCATGAAAAATAACCCTGATGAAAAAAGGGGCTTTTAAAATTGAAAATTTAGTTCAGATAACCCAAATCTGATATTGCAGTGGGAAAAACTTGTTTCCCTGTTCAAGACAAGAAATCTTTGTAATACATTCTCCTGATATCGACAGCAGATCTCCAGCTCAGAATAAGAAAGGTTTGCATTTCTAACCCTCTTTGGTGAGTTAGAAAGTTTAAGGAGCTCCATCCTTCACTGCAGAGCTGCAGCTGGCTACAGGATTGGGGAGGAAATCCTAAAATATCATAGATATTCCGTTTAATGGACAAGGGCTGCTTGACTCAAGGTTGACAGACTGTCCTGCTATGGGTCATTTGGGCTGGGAGAATACTAATGAGGTATAATTATTTATTGCATGTGTTGTCTAATAATTATAAAGAATAACATTTAGATAATGTTAGCTTAGCCTTCTGCAGAAACTGCAATTCTTCATTGCCCAAGTGGCCAAGGAGATTAATAAAAAAGCTACCTCGTGCTTTCTGGCAAAGTAATTAACTCATTATAATCAAGAAGAAAAGACTGGGAGACTGGAGAGTTTCTCAGCACGCACAGGGTGAGCTGGGGTGATGGGTCAGGAGGATGGGGACGTTTCCCAGAAGCTGAGCTCATCCAGCAGCACAGGTGTGGCTCTGAGAACGTGTTCTGCACCCAGCTAACTGCAGCTGGGGGTGAGGATGGCTTGGGGGGGCTGTAATTAGGGGGCTTTTCTGGTGTTTTTTTGCTGTGTTATGGTTGGAGGCTGAGAAATGTTGCTGCAAGCTGGGCACGTGAGGAACTTGCCTATGGCAGAACTTTGGAAGGACCTGTGTTCACTGACAAAGTCTGAGCTTAGATAGCTCCTAATCATAAAATGTGATGCTGTTCTCAGTTTCCAAGTTGATTAATCTCTCCCCAAAGTCCTGAATGAAGGAGCTTCCGAAGCAAACAAGAACTCTCTGTCTCCATGCAGGCATTAGAACTGGGAACAAGCCTTTGGAAAATGGTTCTATCCTTTTGAATTCTGATTTTCCTCTTTGGTGGTAGCATTTAGTTGGGAATCAGTAACCATATGTACAGCATGCAAATATCCACCTTGCCTTTATGAGCAAGGGTATGAAATGATTTCATGCTTTGATGCTGGATGTGGACTTCAGGGTTCTAAAATAATCCACTTTATGGTCTTTTCCCCATCTTATTCTGATGCTTCCTTGGATGTGGACAGAAGTCGTGGTACCAGTTCCATGAGATAGAAGAGGAGAAAACTTTGATTACCAGAGAGGAGGTGAGGTGATTTGAGAAAAAAACAGCAAATATCTAGAAAATATAAAAGTACCTCAATCATTTGCAGACTAAGGTATTCTTTACTGAGGCAAAGAAATATAAAATAAGATCATCAACTGTTAAATGCAAGAATTTCCCCATGGAAATGGAGCTGTTAAGGAGTTCTCACGTCGTGAACGCAGACTCTTCAGAGTATTTGCACTCTGCTGTTTAAAATTGCAGCTGGCCATGAGTGTTTCTCTGTTTTTAAGCTGGCAAAAACGGACCTATTTTGCTGTCAGTGTGCAAGCCTGGCTCCACAAAGACAAAGGAATTCTTCCAATCCAGCTCAGCCAGATTACAGAGTTTTGCCTGTGTGCTCTCCAAGTGCATTCCCCAGACTGGATGTTGATCCCTGCTATTAGAAGTACTGTTATATATTTATTTTAAAATGTGTCTTCTTATTTTTTTCCTAACACTTCCTTGCACTTTCTTCTGGGAAAAAAAAAAAAAGTGAGTTGAAATACATGAGAATAAATAATTTCATTTCTTGGTTGTCTTTTTTTTTTTTTTTTTTTGGCCTTACAGCAGAAATTTCTGAACATTCTTTGTCTGCGTGAAGAAAAACAAACTGATCAAACTTATCATTATGCACCTTATTGGAGGCCTTCCAGTGTCTCCATAATACAGTCTGGTTTTACAGAATTCATGGATTTCTACTGTAAGTGCTCCATCCTAAAGCTAAAATTTGGCAAGCTCTTTCATGGTAGCAATACTCTCCTGCACATAAATGTTGCTTTTCTCTGAAAACTGGCAGTAATGCTGGTGAAGCTTTTCTTTTATGGCTTCTATGGATTTTTGTTTACAGATAGTTAAATTCAGTCTAAGTGCTTGGACTGTCACCTTTTTATTGCATATTTAACAAACGATTCAGACTTTATGGGGGAAACTTGCATCTAAACTGCATTTGCATTTTGCTTTTCTACCATTTTCCATCTCTATACTTTTTTTCATTATGAGATTGGTATGCAGTTGTTTCATAATTACAAGTTCAGCTTTGCTGCTGCTCAAAGCTGAGTTTTTTACGCTGTCTTGTTAATCCATTTGTCTGGATTTTCACGTAATTATTATGTAAGTATTGATTGGAAAGGGCTATAGCTTAGCTTTACATGACTTATTTAAAGTAACTTTTCACACTTCATTATCATTTGTTTTTATTGCATCCTGCCTTTTATTCTTCCACATCCTGCATTTCCTCATCTGCTTGCATTTTCAGGGCGACACTGTGCATTAGGAGACCTTTGAGTTATGTTTTAAAACCTCTCCTGAAGAATATTTAAACCAAGTAAATTTACTTAGTTGCTCGTGGGAGAGTTTTTCCTCCTTGGTCACCATCTCCAAGACTGGCCCATGTCAGAGTAGGATGAACTCAAGCAGAAATGCTTCCATTTACGGTATTTTTTACCTGAACACTAAATAGTTAATATTAAAACAGATGCATATATATTTTATTGATAGTGAGGTGGTTATTTGTAGGCCTAACTGATTACTGAATGATTTAAAAAAACTGTCCCTGTTACGATGGATGTGGAAAAGTTCTGCCACTGCAGGTCTGTGTGAAGGGAGGTGCACCCACATGGCAAACAAGAACCTGCATAAATAAATCCCAGAAATGGCGGGGGAAATGTTCTCACGCCTCCCAACAATCCCATGGAGGCACAGGCGAGGCATCACTTGGGGACCATTGTTCTGCCTCCTCCCTGAATAAATGGGGGATTGTCCAGCCACCTTTCTTTATGAGTAGTGAACCTGTCATTAATTCTTTTTGTTTGTTTTTAAGGAAAACACTTTAAATCTCTAAGATTAGAAGTTTTGTGTCATTCAATTAATTAAACGACGCCTCTCAAGAGCCATAAACATTAAAAAGCTTCTTGGAAGCAGGCAGTGGCCCAGTCCATTGGATAAATTGATTGATTACTTCTGTGGCTATTCCTAATAATCTGTAGCATTTTTTCATTAGGCAGAAAGTTGTTTTCTTATTTAGTATGCAAACGTGGGATCCGGAGCATTCTGCCCATGTGTTATGATTTCTTTTTTCCATTATACAATCACAGAATGTGTCACCTCCCTGTTTACAAAAGAAAAATGTAAGAGATAAAATTTGTGTTTAGTAAGGATTTTGATCTCCAATATATTAAAGAAATTAAAGCCCAGGCTTGGCAGAAAATCATAAATCATGGTTATGTGTTTCTCCAGAAGGATTTTATGGATGCTAGGGCAAAGATATTACCATGTGCACTCTGGTTATGTAGAAATGCCACTAGAGGCTATTTTCTTTCTTCAAAGGTGCCCTTTAAGCTCACAGAAAATTACTCTTAATAGAGTAAACATGCAATTTGCACAAAACTAACACAATGTGCGTCACAGAGAAAAAAGCCTAGTGAGAAATTTGTAATGAATTTAATCTTTCTTTCCTGCTGAGAATTTTCCCAGGTTTGTGGGGTTTTTTTTTAGTGAAGTTGTTTAAAAAATGCATTCTTTGTTTTAAATTTTCCAAAGTATTTCTGCTATTCATTTTTTCACTTGAGATGCTTTCTTTCTGGAAACTTTGATGCTAAAATTTGCATTATATGGATTGTGTTGATAATTATACTTTTCTTCCTATATGAGATGAGTTCACTGATGCTATGTACAGATGCAGAAAGTGATTGCTATGAGTAATCTCAAAAATTCCCTTCTTTGGAAATACTCTTTTTTCACTAACTGAAAACAGAAGTTCACAGGGTTTTGGGTTGATTGTCATCTTCGTTCTTCCCCACTCTGCATGCCCCAGATTTGTTATCTTTCTTTACCCTTTTTCTTTCACCTTTTCCTTTCACCTTTTACTCACACCTTAAAAAAAAAAAATTACCTGAAATCATGAAAGAAAGATGTGACTTCAGAGAGACCAGAACTAGTAGTTCTGAGAACTTAGCTGGGTTTTAAAGATGTATCTCTGTTGTATGACAGAACTCAATGAAAACAGTTGTGTATTCAAAAAGGCTGAGGAAACCATTGGCAAAAAAACCCCTTCAAACTAAAGCAAAATGGTTTTTATTACTAGAGAAAGTTATATTTTGAGGAATATGAATTTCTGGCCTTTTTGCTGCGGAATAGCATCCTTGTCCAATGAAAGGTGTGGTGAAATGAGACTTGAGAAGGACAAAGGAGGACAGGAGATGTTTTTCTCTGGGCCATTCATAGTCAACTGCATGAGCAGACCACCCTGCTCCTCCCTCTGCCCTTGGAGGTTTCCTGCTCAAGAGCTCCGGGCATTTTTTCCATCTTTTGGAAGTTTGACCACAGAAGAAGTGGAGTAGAGGGTAAATATGAGTGAAAGGAAGGCTTGGAGACATGAAACAAATGGTATTAAATTTGATGATTCTTTAATATGGTTGATTGAATAATCCTTCCTGGAAACAGGAAAGGAGATTAATTGCATGCTAATTTTCAGTGCTTATGTGTCCCCTGTGCTCTGCTGAAACAGGAACCTGAGATGACTTTTCACAGCCTTGTCTCTCCTTTGCTTTGGCTTCCACACATTTCCAACCCGTTCAGAGCAGTGCAGGCCTGGCAGAGTTAGACCAGATGTTTGGGGGGTGCAGGAGAGACCCTGGCACGGGTCCTGGCTTGCAACCAGTCCAGCACCTCCTCTTGTGCTGCTGGGGCTGAGGGAGCTGCATCACAGCTGGAGCCAGCTGGGGATTCCGTATTGCTCAATAAACCTGGAGCTCAGGTGCTGTCCTGCTGGCACTGCTGACCCTGAGCACACCAGGACACGCAGGATGGTGAAGAAGGAGGTTGTTCAGGTTTGGTTTGAGAAGCTCTGGGGATCGCTTTCTCTGCTATCAAAGATTTTTGGTGTTAATTCTGCCACGTAGTTCCACATCTGTTGCCAAGGGCTCCTCTCCTCCCATCCTGTTACTTGTGTGTGCAGGCAGCACATGCATTCAGAGTGAGACTCTGTACTACGAGGATGCATAACTTTGGTTTGGAGTGAAATATTTATTTGACCTCAGTATTATTCAGATATTTTCCCATTTTCCATGGAACCTCGCTGGGTGGCTCTGGAGACCTGAGATGAGTCACTTGGGAAGGAAGTTGTCCATATTCTGAAAAAATTATCTAGAGAAGGGGAAGCTTGGGAAGCGCTGCTGTGCAGTGATTCCCCCTGGGAGCAGTGGAATAGCAGCCCCGCACTCCTGTTTCTCTGCTCTGTGTTCTGACAGATACTCTGGGGCTCTGATGGGCTGCAAGGACTGAGGGAAAGGTGCAAGCACGAACAGAACGCTTCTGAAAAATACTCATGTTACGTGGCAACTTCTAGAGTAGAGGTCCACACTCCCAGAAAGAGCAGCTGTCGGGTGGAGCCCCCTGCTCCAGTTTGCTTTAGTGATGGCAAAGTCAGTCTGCTCTTGTGGCCGAGGATAAGCGATGTAATCGGCGTTTCTGCGGCTGAAACTCCCGAGGTTTCGCCGCTCCTCGGCCGCTGCATTCCGCCCGGGAGAGCCCGGTGATCGGACGCGATTACACGGTCGGACACGGATCGTGGCTGGCGGCAGCACCCACCCCAGGCTCCCGAGTTACGGGACTCGTGTCACCCCCTATGGCATAGCCCCCGCTCCGAGTGACGGCCACCTCCGGGGCTGGACCGGGCTCGGGGCATCTCACAGGGCTGGGGCGGGCTCGGGGCATCTCACAGGGCTGGGGCGGGCTCGGGGCATCTCCCGGTGCTGGTTGGGCTCCGGGCATTTCACAGAGCTGGGGCGGGCTCGGGGCATTTCACAGGGCTGGGGATGGGCTCGAGAGCATCTTCTGGGGCTTGGCTGGACTCCGGGGCATCTTCTGGGGCTGGAGCCGCGCTCCGGGGTTCGGGTGGGCTCGGGGCACCTCCCGGGGCTGGTTGGGCTCGGAGCATCTCCTAGCGCTGGGGAGACTCCGGGGCACGTCCCCGGGCCGGGGAGGCTCCGTGCCCGGCGGCGGG
>JANRGV010000051.1:2434633-2460853 GCA_024734035.1 Alethe castanea
TTTCATTTCAATCTCATTTATGGTTTCTATATTCTCAGAATCTAAGCATTCATATTTGTAAGGTTTTTCTGATTCATCCTTCCCAACAATATTTAATAAAGAGCTGAGGAACTTATTAAGAAGTTTCTGGGAAGCTGATCTTTGGGATCCCTTCTGGAAATAAATCCTTCTGAATACATCTGCCTGCAGGACAGCAAATTTCTGTCATTACAATAGAAGCAAGAAAAATATTTTACAAGGAAAATATTTGCTTGTAACAGGAGCTCACAGTGAATAGAGAGGTGTAATTGTTCCCATGCTAATTAATACAGTTCTAACACAGTCCCCAAGGAACTCATTCCCATTTTCTTTTCTGTTGCTAGAACCTTGTGACTGTCAGAATCCTCTTGCTTTCCTAGAAGTTACAACACTGGGAATACATCTGGGATCACTGGGAATGTGTTTATTGGTGGACAATGGAGTGAAGTGGTGTAGTTTCTTGCCTGTGTGATTTTTCCAGAGTTCCCCTGCATTGGAAGTGTTCAAGGCCAGCTTGGAGAGGGTTTGGAGCACCCTGGTCTCATGGAAGGTGTCCCTGACTATAGCAGGAGTTGGAGATGGATGTTCTTTAAGAATTTTTTAGGTTGGAAGGGATTTTAAAAAGCATTTTGTTCCACCCCCTGCCACGGGCAGGGACATCTTCCACTATCCCAGGTTGCTCCAAGCCCCATCCAACCTGGCCTTGAACACTTCTAGGGATGGAGCAGCCACAGCTTTTCTGGCAAACCTATGCCAGGGCCTCATCACCCTCACAGGGAAGAATTTCTTCCCTAACATCCAAATAAACCTAAAGCTTAAGACCATTCCCCTTGTGCTATCACTACATGTCCCTACCCAAAGTCCCTCTCCTGCTTTTTAGGAGCCCTTTTAAGCACTGGAAGGGGCTCTAAGATCTTCCTGAGGTCTTTTCTTCTCCAGGCTGAACATCCCAGACTCTCCCATCCTGCGAGAACTAAAGGAACTGTGCTCCTCCAGCAGCACAGCGTGACCTTGGGGACAATTTTCCAGGGATGCAGAGCCTTTGGAGCAGTGATTCCTTGATGAATACACAGTCCCAACCCACACCACCTTCCCGAGCTCCTCTCAGAGATGTCAGGAGCTGCCCTGGAGCTGAGGAGTCACTTTGCATCTCCATGATGTGGGATCATCCTGGAGCTTGCTCAGTGCCTGGCAGCAGCAATAGGTGTTGAGAGATGCAGTGAAAGGGCTGCTTAAGTGACAACCAACAACACCCCCCGGGCCTTTCTGCATCTGCCACTGTCTGAATGAAACATTTTGTCAACAGGAACAAGTCACCTGTGTCACCAGCTTGGAGAAAAAGCCGAGGGAAAGGCTGGGAGACAGCGGAAAACTCCTGCTGGAACAGGAGCTGAGTCAGCCTTGATTTTGACAAGATAGGGAAAAATTCTGTGTGAGAGTGAAAGCTTTCGGAAAAATGTGAGAGTTGTGTTTGTATGGGATGGATGGATGGATGGATGGATGGATGGATGGATGGATGGATGGATGGGTGGATGGATGGATGGATGGGTGGATGGATGGGCGGGCAGCCCTACCCTCCCTGCGCTCCCCCGAGCGAAGTTGGCGGGGGCAGCGCGTCTCCGGCAGGGATGGAGCCGCAGCCGCAGCCCCATCGGGGAAGGGTAGCGCCGGAGCGGCCGGGGAGCTCGGCAGGTGCCCGGGGAGCCTCTCCGGCCCGGGGATACCTCCGAGCCCTTTCTCATCCGCAGCCGTGGTGGTTGCGTTAGTCTTCCAAAACTTTTAATTAACACACGAAAGCAGCTTGGTCCCCTGTAAAACCTCCTCCTGGTTCCCTGGCGGATTTGTATCAGATCGTGTTGTTTGTATCGGATGTGTATCAATGTGTTAAAGTTGTGTGTGTCCGCGTAATTTTCTGGAAAAACAAGAGCGAGCGGTTTATTTTCTTTTGCTGTGTTAATTTCTAAGATGACATTTGCTGAAAACCCATGCTAGGTTTCAGATAGCCAGACTCTGAGAAAGTGATTGAAATACTTGAAAAAAACCCCTTAAAGACCCCTGTCCTTTCCCTATTAAGGGGAAAAAAGAAAAAAAAAGGAGCTTTTGCTTGCACAGTGAAGGCGTTCGGCATGACCAGGATGTCCAGTGTAATTATCTTTAGGGATAAAATCTAGAGGGCAAAGGTTGTGAAGAACTTCTAGCACCCAACAGCCGTGTAAAACTCGCACCTGCTTCAGTTGGATGGTTGTGTAGAGAAGCTCTGAAACCTGTCAGAGCAATTATTTCTCCCTTACAAATAATGCTGATGTAATTATTGGTATTCTGGGTGCTTGTGCGATAAGGCAGTGAGATAAGAACTTTAAGTGAGTTCTGGAAGGAAAAAGAAATATAGTAAGAAATAAATAAGGAAAGCTGCAAACTTTACAAGTTCTGGGTAACAGTTTATCAGCTAGTTTCATTCCTAGGAAATAATTACAGTACCATTGTACAAGAATAGCAGTATGTCATCTGTTTGTATGTTTTATGTAAATTTTTTTTGTATGCAGTGCTTTCTAGATTTTTTTTTTTAAAATGAGTGTGCTTTCAAGAGTCACTTTCAAACCTCCAGATAGCAGCTATTTTGTAAATATTGTCGTGTCTCAGAAGTCAATTTCAGGAATGAAAGCAAGAGTGTGAGCAGGGGTTACTGTTGTGCTATTAAGAGCTCTTAGGCAATGGTTGTGGTTCTGTCAGTCAGCAGAGCTGCTCTGCCTCCATGGCAGTGGCAGGCAGGCACATTCTGCAAACTGAGAGTGCCTATGCCAGAAAGATGCTGGAGCATCCCAGTTTGCAAAAAAAAAAAAAAAAAAAGGAAAGAAAAAAACCCCCCACTTCTTGTGTCTTTGTTTCGAGTCATTGGCGCTGAGAATTGATAAAGGAGGGAAAAATATGGGTATCACACGGGATGCATGTTAAGTACACTTGTCCAAGTCAGCTTTCAGCAAATGCTGCCTCCCTTCTCTGTCTCGGCTTCAAGGGCTTGTACAAGATGAGCAATATTTTCAAAATTGGTAGTGAAAACAACAATAAAAATGCAGTTACTGGAGAGTAACCTGCTTTTGAGTGGCTTTTTTTTTTTTTTTTTGGAAGTGTATGTTTTGCTATGCTTTTCAAAAACAGGAATACTGTCAGTTTCTTTTTAAAAGAGATAAACTCTAAAAGTCTTTTAATTTTTTTAAACCCTCATTTAGGAAAGTTCAGTAATTCTTTTATTTATTTACACTATTCAGATTGATTATTTACAGTTACAGATTGATTGTGTGAGTTTAGAAATCTTAATTATTATAATTTGCTGATCCACTATTTGATGAACAAGTGTTAGCGTGCAGCTTTAAATCATGTCAGAAGATGCTGTTTTTCTCTATTCAATAATCTTTTTCTAACCAATTCATTTATACTTCTGCTGTTGTTCCCATAAATTTCCTCCCAAAACTAGAGATAGATGTTTCTACATTTCTCTGGAGTATTGAGAAAAGTTTCCTTTTTCTACCACTGAGAATAAAAAAAGATATGTTTTGGACAACATTTGTTAATGTAGGCATGTAGATAAGAATGTCTACCTTTTTCCTTACATTTTGTATTAAAGCTACTGTTGAAATTCTCCCCATAAATTGTTTAAACAATGGATGGAACTAATTTTTGGTGTGTTTGTGCAGCTTAGTCTAACTTCTAGGGGATGTAAATGTTGCAGTGGGCACGTAACAGGAGTGTGGGCAGAGCTATCAGAGAAATAGCTCCTAAATTTATTTGACTTGAAATAATTATTTTTCTTTTTTTAAATCTACCTTCGCTTAACATTTGCAATTATGATGCAAGTGATGCCTGTTGGAGTAATACTACAGTGAAAGTGGATGAGATGAAGGGAGAAAAGGAGGAAAGAGGGGCTGAAGACAAACTGCTGGCTTACTACGTTTTGTGGTGCTCAATGCATTCCTTTTTTGTCTTTTTCTTGGAGAGCTTGAGATTTTATTAATTTGCTCCAACCCCGAGGAAGTTTTAGTTAGGATTTTTTCTGGTTAAAAGGTAAAACTTTCCCCCAAGTTTGTTTTCAAACTCTCTGCTGTGCCTGTGAAAAATCTGCCCGCATTTTCCCTACACAATCATAGGAGCCCAGGGAGGTTCTCTGAAGCTCAGATTTATCTGTGTTTACTGGTAAAAGGTGTGTGCTGTTTTCTGAGGGCAGGAGAATGTCAGGAAGATTTAACATCCAACTTTCCCAGTTTGGAGTTTGCAGACTGAGCCCCGTAGGTGCACAGAAACCACAGGTTCTCCTGCTCCACTCTGTTGGATATTCTCTGCTTGGTGAGGATTGTTCTTCTTTTTTCTTAGAAAGATGCAATTCTCTTTCTGAATAATTGCTGTGGTATCAAGAAATCGAATGAGTTCTGTCGTTCTTTAATTTAATAATTTCTCCTCAGTCTCTTCTGTAACTATATTGCCTGCCTGAGGGTACCAGGCACCTTAATTTCACTGTTTTATAACCCACAACAGTTAACACTTGACCTAGGTCATTAACAGGATTATCAGCAAATTTGTTTAAGCTTTTACTGACAACCTGAATTGCTTCAATAATATTTTGACTGTGCAGACAGGAAACTTCTTGTAACCTCTCAATCTAGCATAAAATTAATTTCTTGTGAACACAGCTACCAAAAGATCAATATGGGAAATTTGCTTACAGTCCTTGGCTTCAAACAGTGCCTGTTTTGGGTTTACAGTAAGAAGGTTCCAATCAGCCTCTCTTTTCAGTCTGTATTGGATTAGGGGCTGCAGTTTCATCTTTTGAGCATTGATTACCATCTCAGAACTTCGCAGAACCACACAATTAAATGCACCATTTTAATCTGACCTGGTCTCTGTTAACACTTAAAATTGCTAAAGACAATTTACTGTGCCTTTGTAGTAGTGACAGCCCTTGGTGTGGTTTTGAAAAATGTGCTGCTTGCACATGGAACAAAATTCTTGCCCAAGCCTTGCGTGTGATTTTGGGAAAGGCTGACAGTACTGGGAGCTTCTCAATAGACTCAGAAGGGGGAAAGGCATTTTACAAATCTTCCTTTGCTCTGTGTCATGTATCATTAGGTCAGAGTAAGTCTTCATTTCTCGTGACAGTATTCCTGCTGCTGCCCCTGGCTTGCAATTGAGTGTTTATTTGCAGGAGAAGTTAAAAGTAGATTTAGAAGTCTGAATGTGATACCTTTTAAAATTTAGTTTCAGAAAGCTCAGAGTCATGGGGGCTAGAGGACTGTTTTTCATACAGCTGTGTTTTATTCAAAGCTTCTGTGCTTAATCCTTACTTGTGTGAGTACAAATTATTTGTTACAAATTTTTACAAGTAATTTATTTGAATTTATTACAAATAATCAACATGTTTTACAATTCACACTGTGATGGTTTTAAAACCAGGAGAAGTTGGGTAAATGCATAATTTCTGACAACACTTTTGATAGTAAACTGTAACATGTGGAAAAACTTATTTTCTTTACTGTTTGTCACTGGGCTTTTTCTCGACTTACTGCTATTTCAGCATAGTGTATTGAAAAGAAGAAATCTCTCAGTTGGCTATAGCACACTTAAAGCAGGTGTTTGAAACAGAGAGATGTGCAAATTTGACACAGCAATTAATTCTTTTTGCCGTTAATTTGGACACAACGTATTTGCTGCCCAGCGAAGCACTCAGGGCAGAGAAGTGGGTCAGAACTCCTCTTTCTGTGCCCTCAGCTTCAGCAAAAAGGCACCACCAGATGGGCAAGCATGAAACAGATAATAGGCACACCAAGTTTAACAGTTGTTTACACAAAAGCTTTGCAAATCAGGAGTGCGTTCTGACTGAACTTAAATTTTTCATTCCCAGCTGGGAGGATGCACAAATTAGGTTTAATTAAAAAAAAAAAAATTATTCTCTGCTGGAGTTAGGTAAATTGCTATTAGTATACTTACTTTTTGATTCTGTCGGAGAACTTGTGAGTTTTCCTCCAGGAAAATGTCTATAATTGCTCTTGTTCTTGTAATCCCCACTTGATGAAAGTTTAGAAATACAGATGCAGGTGTTCATTTTCTTGTTTTCAGAGCTCTGGATTTTATCACCAGTGAGGGTCACTACAGAGCTGTTACCAAATACCACAGTCCTGTCTGTGGAGTTTTATACAGAGCCTGAGTTAGTGCCATAAGATACCTGTAACTCGTGTAGCTTTGTAGCTGCTCTTTGATTTTTCTGTGAAAGAAAATAAAACTAAATAAGTAACTGGAGCAATGATCATGCCTTTATTTATGGTGAAGTTCAAAGCTCTGCTCAGTGGAGCTGGTATTGAAACCCAGAAGGTAATTTTGGTACCCTAAGGTGCAAAACCGGATGTTTCCAGAGTTGTTAGATAAATCTATAGAGATTTTCCTAACCCACTGCCTTTCTAAAACTTAATTCCAGTATCCAGAGAGTGCTTTTTCTGGAATGGAACATTTCCTTTCTTTTGCATTGTTAGATGTGTTGAAGCATTGCTGAAAATATATTTGCGAGGAGGAAGAAACTTGCCATAAGGAATGACAGAGTGAAGTAGAAGAATTTCTTTTTGTTTACAAAAGCATCTGACTACTGTTAAATGATCCTTTTTCCTAAAAATTCACCACAGTGGGGTAACCTTATTTCTGTAAACACTTTAGAGAAGTAGCTTTTTTATTTTTATTTTTTTTAACCCATATTTAAACTGTTCTAAGCAAGAACTAAAACTTTAAACAAAAATTAGTTAATTCAGAAGATTAGATATGAACTCCCAGGAGTGTAATTTTGGAAACAGAGTGTGGTAGCAATTTGTGGGCTTAGGATTGTGTTCCCCAGCAGCAGTCTTGTGTTTTTTAGTTTCTTAGGCGCTTGCTAAATCCCAGCACAAGTTCTCATTTCGCAGTGTGAAACAGATGCAAGATTAAAATTCAGCCCCTTAAACTGAAAGTTCCTTTCAAACTTCTGCAGTGAATGAATGAAAGAAATAAAGATGTAGAAATAAAGATAATCCTGCCTGAAAGGAGCCTTGGGATGGTGACAGAAAAGTTCCAGTCTGCGGGAGTGACGGGGAGCCAGAGTGAAACACCAGCACATAAAGCCTTGAATTTGCAGAGATGTTATTAAATCAGACATGTTGTAAGCAGAAACGTTTGTACCACTCTCCTTTTATTTTATTTTATTTTTTTTTTGTTCATTTAACTACATGTCCTGCTGTTTCAGGCAAAATATGGAGGAAAATCCCATTAATCTACTGGAAAAATATTGATGAAAGAAGAATAGCAGACCAAACGAACAGTGGTTGAAACTTGCTAGCAATTAAGAGAACAATAGGTTGAATGTTAAGGTTCAGTCAGGGCAGTTTAGTGTAATATGGTGTGGGAATAGAACTTTATTATTTTATTTCCAGCTGGTTTCTCATAATGTTTTTATATCTATATTTGGATAGAAAGATTTGCATGGCATTGGTGTTCTTTTTTTTTTTTTTTTGAACAGCAATTAAACCTGCTAGAGTATAGCTGCCTCACATAAGAGGACAGTAATTAAAACCTGAAATTTTTAAATTGGTGCCTAAGAATGGAGGGGTTTGTAGAAAATCTAGAGTGACAAGTTACTCTTTAAATAAATTACAATTAAAGCACAAAAATATATTTTGTTTTGTGGTAGGCTTCCCACAAACTTTTTGCAGTAACATATAACAACAAGTGACATGGGATTGCTTAATTTAGTTGCTGAGAAGTTAGAAGACAGCTAGAGGGGGTTTGTTCTTGATTTTTTTGTAAGAGGTAAGGCTTTTTGAGAGATCCATTTTGGAGGGGGAGAGAAGGACTAAAGGAAGAGAATAAGTAGGCAGAGATAAAGAAAATTTGATCTGAATATTATAAAAAAAATTCCAAACTTCCTCTGATTACTGACAAAATTAGGAACCCAGAATTCAGCCCTGACAGGGGTCCGAACAGTGAGCAAAGCACAAATTAAGAAATTCCTTGCCTCCCTGATAGTCTGAGCTTTGTTTACATTAGTAAGCTTGTGACTCTGATTTACCAGGGCTGAATTTCAACAGACGCTGCAGTTAAGAAAGGGAAGAAGCATTTTTACCATTCTATTTAATCCTGCTCTGACAGTGCTTTCTTTAAAAAATAAAAAAAAAAAAGCAAAAAAAAAAAAAAAAGCAAGGCAAGTAATGTCTGCCCAGCCTTAAGGCCTTTATCTTGAGACAGATTCTGAGATGGTGAGGGCTTTACCCTGAAAAACTTTTCTCCCATGATTTGCCCCAGAGAACAAATGTCCTAGCAGTGCTTGAGTGTTCAGTGTTCCTGGAGTACGTGGTTCCAGCTGTGGAAAATGTTCTGTGCTCACCCAAACTCTCCAAAGAAAACCCAGCTGTAGGGAAAACTCATCAGTTCTTTATTCCCAGCCCACCTGCCCACCCTTCCTCTCATGCCTGGGCCATTTTTTCTGTTCCTTCCAGAAATCAACATTCAGCCAGAAAGAGTAGAAGGCAAAGATAATTTTTTTTCTGGTTTTTGAGGGCTCTGTGCCCAGACCTCTTTTTACTAAAAGCTCTTTAGCAGAGGGGAGATGCTTTGACCCTGCAGATGCCCAGAAGAAAAGACAAAAGTGAAGAATTAAATGTTTAATGGCATTGCTTTTCCTGAAAGATGGGCTAGAGCTAGACAGAGGGTGTTCAGGAATTAAAACAGGAGTTTTCCATGCAAACCAAGGAAAGAAACACTGGAGAAGAGGCGTGAGGAACATGCTCAGTTTGTGGAATGGAATGGAAACCCGAGCCCTTTGTGGTCAGGAGGTGGAAGCAGAAGAATAAGCAGAAGACAGGGGTATGAAAGTGTCTTGTGGGTAGGTGGGAAAAGAGCAGTCATTTAGTCATTTACCTTTGTTATAAATATTTGTGCTTCTCACATATGGAAATAGTGAAAAAAAATGTTAGTGGGGTTTTGGTTGCAAAGGCAGCAAATGAAGTCGGGGCAATTCCATTTTTCATATGGATAGCTCAGCACACATGTTCTGCATTAATTACCTCCATAAATTCTCTTAACCTGGCAAACAATGAAAATATCATGTTGGTGACATCACTGCATTGGAAAATAAAAATGGGTCCAGCATCTTGATTTTCTCAGCATGACATTTGAGGAGATTTTATACTATTGGCATTTTACTCCTGCAGTTTGCACCATGGTGTTGAGTCATTTGCTGGGTGGGTTTATTTTATCTGTGGGGCAGCCATGTAAGGACTCAAGCATTCCATGCAAGCTGGAGATCTTTATTCATGGAGGTAGAGAAGAAAAGCTTGACAAAATTATCAGGGCACACTTGAGTACGTGGCTTTCCAAATGTAGGGCCTCAGGATTCTCAGAATTGTTTTATGATTCTTGACTTCTGTGCTTTGAACTTAGAAAAACAAAACTCAACCAAGCCCAACCCAACTCCCTTTATTTTTGCTTTTCTGTGCCCCATGCAAGGAGTTCCTTAAAAGCAAAATTTATTTTTTTCTGAGTTGTGGCATGCTGCCAGTTGATTCACTTGGGGGATATCACAGCCTTTTTAACAAATGAATAGTCATTTCCTGGACTTATGCTCCGGTCCCTGTCTCAAAAAACTCTGTCCTCCAAAGGAGTATTGATCATCTGCTGAGGATTTTGTTGATTTCAGGATCTTGAATACGTTTGAACTGCAGCAAAATTTTTGGGAACTTTGGAACTTTTAGCTTTCATTTGTGGGTGTTGTCTGTGCCCAAGAGTCTTTTCTGTGACACTTTTTGATGTCTGGAATTCTAGAAACCGAGCGTGTCATACTAGGTTTGGACTTCTCAGCTTACCTTAAGTGAACTTGGACACTGACTCAACATTTATTCTCCCCTTTAAGCTGCTAAAAGTCTTCTCAAGGGGGATCTTTGTCACGCTCCAAATCTACCAGACCTTCAGAGAGCTCAGTTCTGTAAAACTAGTGAATACTGGAAATTACTTTTTCTTTTTTTTTTTTTTTTTTTCCAAGGGAATGTAGAAGTAACAAGAGTTAGATGTGCAGTGTGGTTAAACCTTTCTGAGAAATGCTTCAAAACTTACTAAAATGATTTGAGTAATGTTGAGTTTTGGCTAGACATAACATGTGGTGCCATTTTATGTGCCTCGGGGTTTGGGCACCCAGTGGGACTGACAAATATGACACATCCTACAAGAGACCCACTTCTATTCTGCTATTCTGGGCTGATAAAAGGCAGGGTTTGGCAGGGTTTAGGTAACTCAATCTCAGCCATAGTTTCTGGTTTTTTTTTTCTCTGAGAAGGGGGAAAAAACTTGGGTTTTAAAGGGAATTTAAACTCCCTTTCAACACAGTAGCCCCCATTTTGCATTTGCATATTTAACATGGTTCCTCAGTGATATCAGATTTCATGCCAGAGTGGTGGAATGGAATGAGATCTGTAGGATTGGCATTTGAATGTGAGTTCAGCCAAACTCTAATTCAGGTATCCTGAGGCTTTTTGCCTCTTGCTTTTTGTAGGAGGTACTGGAAAAGGACCAGTTGGAACTGTTTAGAAAAAATGCAAAGAAGTGAAGGCGACACAGTAATTTGGAACCCATTAGGTTAATCCATTTTTAATTTTTATATCCTTGTCTTAATGAAAAGAACTGGCACATATCAACTTACAGGAAATAGCCTAATAAAACTGAAACCTTATTAGGCCCCTTTGATAAACAGTGCATTCCAGCCCACCACCAGTCATATGTTTTTGCATACTTGGAAATTGAGCCTTGTGCCACTTTAACAATATCAAGAGAACGCTCGCGTTTCAAAGTAATAAAAAAGAAATAGAAATCTGTTTTGCCTGTGTTCATCACTGAGAATGGGTGGATGGTTGTCCCTTTTCCATACTTAGCAAAAGGAGGAAGACCACTGAAGAGCTTCCACTTAGCAGGGAGTGCAGGTGATGTTTTTATTTATAGGCATTCCCTCCTTCATGGCAGCCTTTCGAGAGAAACCTGCAGTGAGAGATTGCTGCTTTGGCTGCTTCTTCTTTTCAGCTGTAGGAAAAGCTGAGGTATCTAAATCTAGCCTCAGACACTCTTGGGGAGTGTGTTTGATATGAAAAATACAATCTGGGAGGAGGAAAATTAAATTCTTCCTCTTCAAAAACTGCAGGAAGCTGCCATAAAATTAGAATTTGCCAAATCATCTGAATTGATGGTGGAAGCTTTTATGTACTGCAGAAGCAATAATCTCCAGGGTAATTTGACATATTTTGCTAGCTTTTTGTCTTTTCATCTGGTATTTGTGACAAAATCTCTTAATTCTGGAAAGTTTCTACTGAACATTTAAATACATGAAAATAATGGAGGCTTGGTCTTCCCATTTTTTTCTGCAGATTCCTGGGTTCAGTATTGCAGCAACTGTTTGCTGGTTTTTTTTAATTCATTTTGTTTTTTGTTTGCTTGTTCATCAGCTTGCTGCCCCACTCTGGCAGAGAGCATCAGTCAGGAGTTTGACCACAGATTGAACATGACAGTTGCCAAATTTGGAATGTTCTGCACAAAATCATGTTTGCATTGTGCAGTGTCAGAGCACAGGCAAGGAGGGTTGAAAGTGTAGAACTCAGAGGGCTATGCCTCTCTCAGGGCTGCAACCTGGATTTGGGAAAGAATTTTTAATTAATGGGCCAAACTATTGGCATATGGGTTGGGTAAGTGCTGCAAAGTTCTACTGGCTGCTTTTTAGATCATTTTCTTCTGAGCAGTGCTAACATCTTCACTGAAATATTTGAGGGGAAATGCAGGACCATAAAGTCACAGGAGGCTTGACTTTTGTTATTGAGCAAGCAGCAAATCAGGCTGCTTAAAACCAGGCTTCACTGTTGGACACTCTTTTTTATTTGTTGTCCCTTCCCAATGGTTTCTTGGTCTGCCTTAGCTGGTTTCAGCATGGTTTGGCAACATCAGCATGATAGCTGGTCCTAGCTGGAAATTAAAATTGTGTCAAGGTGCAACTTTGGCCTTGCCTGAGTTCTGCTTGTCTGTAAATGTTGGTCCCCATAATAATCCAAGACACAAAAGTGATCTGCTGCCACTGCTGGGGCAATGGAGAATTAGGAAGACTCAGATCTGTGTTCATAGGTGGGTGAAAATACAGGTGCAAGACTCCTTTGTCAGGAAGGGCTCACCATTCCAGAAATGTACATCAGGCTTTGTCCCACCCCAAAACCAAGTTCTGGCTGACTTTCTGCCACAGAGTATTTTCTTTGCTGATTGAGATTATATGGTACATTTCAATTAGACATTCACCATTTTTAATTTTTATTTTTTTTAGGTTGAAAATTAAAATTTTCCCATTTGTTGGCATTTTTTTCAATAACTGACCAGGGTATTTCTAAACTGATAGTTTAGATGCCAAACAGGAGAAGACAACATGGTGGTGTGAGATTTTTTTTATGCATTTAAAAAAAATATTAATGGAAAATGTTAACTAGCTGAAGAAAACATTCAACCTTGGCTATTGCTCAGTGTTTTCTTTGTAAAGAAAACAATTTGGAAATGCTTTCCACTGGTGAAGTTGTTTGTAGGTGGTTCTCTAAATATTGCAGGATAGTGTCTCCTAGCAGGCTTTCCTCCTTATTTCTTCAGCAGTGAGGGGAATCTCAGAGTGATTCTACCTGGCATAAGATTTGTTTGTTTATTTCCATTCTTGTGGGAGGTATTTATGCTGTATTCAGTTCACTGTAGCAGTTATTACTCCACGTGTTTCTGGAAATGCTGCGGCCATCAGGCTGCATTCAGCAATCACTTCAGTTTTAGGGTTCTTTTCTTTCCCTGACACCACTCCTGATGAAACATGCTGTTAGTGAGCCCTGGACCATCCCTCCCAAATCTGGAAGCAGTTTCTGGTAGCACGAGTGTCATGTTCCACCCAAGCCTCCATTCATCTTCTGCTTGATGCCATGAGAGGGAGACTGAGGGAGCTTTGTGTTTCACATCCACATCCCAAATCCAGTTCTGGGGAGAGATTTGTTTTACCCCCTGGAAATCCACATGGAGGGAGCTGATAATGCTTTCTCTCATGGCTGTGCATGGGGAAGGCCACGAGGATCAGGGAGGAGAGAGTCTCTAGAAGGAGAACACGTTCTTAATTGGCATTTTAGGGATGTACTGCCCTGGCAGAAATACTGCCTTGTAGTGTGGTGAGCAGGGCTGTTGTACAGGAGGACCAAATCACTGATTTTCAGAGTCAGAAGTCATGGCTGCTCATCTTAATACCAGTAAAGTCTCCTTTAGAATTGCCACTAGCTTTAAATCAAACTAATTACATGATGGGAGCCAGTGCAGGGTACCAAGATAGTTAGACAGCACTTTATTTATTTACATAAAGTTGCTTTATGAGAGCTCCTCTGTGTCTCCTCTGCACAACCAGGAATCCTTTCCAAGGCATTCTGTTGGAAAGAATTGTCAGTAACAATGAAACTGTTCAGCTTTTTTAAGAGTTACCCCTGGTAACTGGCTGGGCAACCTCAGAGATTTTTGTAGGAATCAGCTGAGTGATGGTCACAGTTTTGCAGGAGGGGTGGGTACAAGGAGAGCAAATGAGTTGTGTGGGAAACTCATAAACTTCTTTCATCTAGTAAATATATGGCTATAGGAATTTGTAGGATATTTAAGTATTGGCTTTCATATAACTTTAATTGTATGTGGAAAAACAAATGAAGATCACACTGAAAAATGCCTGCCAGTGAGGATCTGACTGAATGCATCTTCATGAAACACTTCATGAACTGGTTCATAAAATGGACCTGACCAGCTGTTGTAATTTACACTGTTGTTACCCTGAAGGATCTATCAGGATTAAAAGAAGTTGTAATGAATTAATGTAGGAATCAAGTGCTTGTGTGATGTTTTAAATTTTTACTTTTTACCTAACCATCCAAATCCATGGAAAAAAAAAAGTCAATTAATTTCTAACCCATTCTTTATGTATTTCTTATGTCTTAGTGTAGGGAAATGCTATTTTCTCTTCCAGTTTCCAGATTAATATTTAGTGTTAGGAAATTCAATCTCCCAATCATTTTTTTTCAAGATTGAAAGAAATTATTCAGGATTGCATCTTCTAAATTCTGCATTATTGTTTCCTCTCTGTCAAGGTGTGCAACTCTCTTGAAGTCACAGGGAAAATGAGTGTCCTAGAAACTTTTACTAGGAAGAAGAAGGTTTTTTTTTTTAGGTTACTACTTGAAAGGAAATATGTTTTTTGCATTTTAGATACTATTAAAGAACAGCACAACACACATTTGATCCAGAAGCCTCCTGTAGCCAGTGTGAAAACCTCCCTTGTGAGGACTTCTAAAATGTAGTGAAAGAGGTTTGAGCATGGAAAAGTAGTGGTTCCGGTCTGAAGGAGATTAGGAAAGTGGCATGAAGGAGAGGAGCTGAAAAATTATTCTTAACTTCATAGATTTGATCCTGATGATGGCAAGTTACCCTGTGCCTGTTGTGGGGGACACTGAATTTAATTTAATTGCCACCCATGTCCTGTTGTGATGCCTGAGTGGGCAAGCTGGACCTGCTGGGCAGGTCTGGAGAGGGGAAACCACCACCAAGCTGTGGGCCCATTCCCTGGTCATGTTTTGCAGATGAAACTGATGTGTTTGGACAGAATTCATCAGTTTCAGGGTTGAAAGTGGTTAGCTTTTATCTTCTGCCTTCACTCAGAGTCAGGATTGAATGCTCGAGAAATGGATTTCTTGTTTGGACTTGGTTGTTTATTAAATCTTATCGAAAGTACAGAGAGTTCTTCAGCACTTCTAACTATCAAGCCAAAAGTGAGAAAATGGAGGTGAATCTAGCTAGTGACAAGGTCTTTTAAAGCCTACTATCCAATTAAAAGCTAACATCTGTATTTTTTATGCTTTTGACCCAGTAACCAAACACCTGTGACCCACACTGCAGCACTAAGTATCCAACCAAAAACTACTACCTGAAATCATGAAGAGGAAGGAACTAGAAAAAAGAGAGGCAACACCCAGGACCCTCCAACTTATCCCATATCTATTACTATATTATAAAACCCCAAATTCCAAACCCTTCACCATGTGAAATTATATACTTCTATACTAACTATCTATCTTCCATACTGTACTATCACACCTGTGATTTTAACTCCATCACTCAAATTTGGAAGCCTTCTCCAAGGCCTCAAGTCAAAAGCAGTGTTCTCCTGGGGGTCAGTGCCAGAAAGCACAGAAAGTTTAAAACTCCCAGGCTTCAGGACTCCAACACAGAGTGGCTGCAATCATGTTTTCAAGAAGCTCTTTCTGAAAGGATAAATACATCACTGAAGTTTGCTCCTGAGTGGTTTTCCTCAGCCACTTCTTGCCAGGTGATTTTCCTCAGGAGCCACTCTTCCTTCAGCACCAGGCAGTGCAGATGCTCAGCAAACAGATCTGTCTCATCCCAGGAGATCCAGGATCTGTGGGAATTTCTGCTAACAAAAATGAGAAGTGTGCTTTTCCCTTTTGAATTTTTGTTGCTGTTTCCCTCTTACAGATGCAAACCTTGCTGCAGAGCAGCTTGCCTAGGGCCCTGTGTGCTCAAAGAAGGACTGGCTGACTTTTCTTTGTGTATGTGGTTGAGGACTTGATTCAGAGCTAAGAAATATTTAGCACTGGATTATGTTCTTTCTGTAAGATTAGTAAAGATATTTTGTTTATTTATGTAGATAAAAAAATGCTATTTCTTTCTTATAAAGGGAGGTATAACTGCAGGGTGAAACATTTTTCCCCACACAGACAGGAGAGCAGCTCAGTCATGGCAGCGTAGCAGTGCATATATATCCACACAAAACACAAATGTGTGCACACAAGTGTAGAAAATATGCATATTTATGGTTCTTCATAGCACAATCTTATTTCTAATACTATACACCTGTCTCCTTCTGTACATTCTAATTAAAAGTAAAAATAATGCCTTCAGAGCTCTGGATGGTTGTTTTTTGGTTTTTTTTGGGTTTTTTGGGGGGTTTTTTTGGGTGGATTTTTTTTTTTTTTTTAAGTGGTGTCCAAAATTCAACAGCAGTTAAAAGAAGGATGATGAAATAATGCTAATAGCTTAACTCACCTGATTCACAGGTATTCTCCCTCATTTTTTTTTAGTTTTCTATTCTGTTTACATAGAGCATCAATGCCCAGTACTGGTTCCAGGGGCAGTGACAACCCTTCAGGTTAACAAACACAAGATGAAGCTGCTACAGTGGCCGCCTCTAATAGATCTGTCATTGCCAGGTGTTAAAATGTCCTAGCATATGCTGAGATTTATTTCATTTCTTTTTATCATTAATTTCCATACTGAAGGGGGAAAAATAATAAAGGGGTTCTGGGGTGTGGTGGGCAACAAAAGTAAGCCCAGATTGCAGATAATAAATATTACAATGTTGCCATGCTAATACTTCATTAGTTTATATTTATATAGAGGCTATTTTCTTTTATACAGTACTTTGTATAAATTCATGTTCTGCTTCATGTTGATAAAGAAGTGGTTATTTAGGGAAGTGTGTGATCAAGCACTTGGAGACTGTATGGCCAAGATGAGGAAAAGAGTTTATTTTTATGCCGTAGGAAACAAATGCGAAAAGAAGAATATCCTTTAATCTGGATGTATGTATTTATTTTAAATACCCATTGTCTCTAAAAATAAATATAAACCCGGTGAGATTTGATTGACTGGAAAATGCCTGTCAAACTGTTTACAAATAAAATTTTCCTTCTCACACTGAAAATTATTGTATGGCTCAAAATAAAAAAAAACAACCCAGCAAGATAAGCAATCAATTGATGGCCCTCTTTAAAAGCAGGTTTGTCTGAACTTGTAACATTGTAAATAATTACTTTTGTATCTAATGTGTTACACATGACATTTAGAAAACACTACTGCACGACAATTTGAGAACAAATTAGATCAGAAGCAAGAAAGAACTGCTGGAAGGACTTTAATCAGCTTTCATTATTTATTCCTGTATTCTGAGAAAATTATAGATGCCAAATACATGGCTTTAATCAAATAATGATTTAAATATTCAGATCTCACCATTTCAGTTAGATGCAGTGACCCAAATTTCAGTCATCCAAAGGGAAAACGCTGTGGTTTGTGCAGCTGATGGAAGAGTTCTGTTCCCACCCCCTGCTGCAATTAATTTAGCCACTGATCCATTGTTTGTTTTTTGTCACTTTTCTGGTTTTCAGAAGTTGTCCTGTCTGCTGTTCATAGTTTTAAGCTAAACAAGATGATCCTTTTCATTTATCTGTCTTTTTCTTCTGTGCAGCTTCACTGCCAGGCCACCTGAACAAATCAACTTCTCACAGGGTCCTCAGATAAATACAGCTCTGGGTATGGGTAACTGAGGTCAACTGGGCAGAGGCAAAAGAAACTCACTCCTCTTCGTTGTGTCTTCTTTTGCAGTTAATCTGCTGGATTCAAAAACAATTCAAGGGGAGCTGGGCTGGATCTCCTACCCGTCACATGGGGTGAGTTCAATTCACTGGAGTGTGAAATGGGAAAGTGCTGCTACAGACCGATGTGCTATTTAACCATTGTTTCCTCTTCAGAGGACACCGTGCAATGAGGCTGGAGGTGCAAAAATAGTCTGCTCTGAACTTGCAAAATGTGGCTTACATAGCTGTGGGGCTTCTCTTTAGAACAGCCATCCCGCTGCAGGTAAACCCCAGGAAGGGCTCGTTCCTAGGGGAGAAACATGAAAGCAAGAGGTGCACTGAGCAACAGCAGCAAAAAGTTCTCTTTAGGTGCTGCTCCTTCTAAAAGTGTATTTCTAAATGAGATCATGGCTCTGCTTCATGGTGTCACTTGCTAATTTGTTCAGATGGAGGTAGTGGAAGGTGAAAAATGTGTGGGCATAAGCGGCTGATGTAAGTTCTTGTTTGTAACTTCTGTGCCGAATTGTTGCTGAACTGTTCAAGTTATGGGTTTAAGTATTACTACAGAAATGTCTGAATAATGTTCTGGAGAAGGCTGGTGGTTGTTTTGTTTACCTTGTGTCCAGATCTAATGAAACCAGTCATTCTATTGGAAGATTTAGAAGTGCAGTCTTAAAGCACCTGTGCTTTCCAGTTTGCTAATTCTATCATTTGTACATAGCTTTTGCCAGCAGATTCCTTTTAAAAATTTCTTGGTAACATAAAATTCATGCATAAAATAGTGCTTATCTGTCTAGTGGTGCTGATGTGTGTTCAGTCCCCACCTCCATGTTTCTGTGGAATGTGTGTTTGTGTGTAGGAACATCCCATTGCTCTCTTTCTGCATGACATGGTGCAGATATGCAAGATGGCTCTTGCATTCCTGCATTCTGTTTCTCCAAACACAAAAAAACCCCAATTGGCAAGATGAATCCCCATGTCCAGAGCTACCCTTGCTCTCAGAGAAGGCTGAACCATCAAGTCTTTGCTGAAAGAGAGCACCAGTGAGACTTTCTTTTGCTGTTCTTTCGGGGTTTTTCTTTGGGCAAGCTGTTGATTCACCTTTATCACGTTTACAGAATCAGTGTTAACAGTGCCTTTGCATCTCTGCCTCATGGGATTCCTTTGCTAATATTTAACTTGTGCCTTGTTGATATTAAGCATTAATGCAGGTGTTTAGCAGTATTTAAGGATGAAGGTTTGGCTCATTTTTTGAGTTTATGCATGGATTTTTCTCTGGATAAAATTGTTCCATTCTCATGGGAAAGAAGTGGGAAGAGGGTTCAGGTTTCTTCCTAGTGGCTTTTTCTGCTGACTTTTCCCAACAAGGAATTTCTCTAAACAAGATGTCCAAGAGGGAACTCTTCAGCAATTTCCAGCTCATCAGGGATATTTTTTTTTTGTTTTCACTTGCCTTGTTTTTTTGGTGAAACCTTTCTCTCCCAGCTCCCACTGCTCCTCTGCTCTGCTCTCCTGCTCCGTTCAGCTCCTTGCAGCTGTGCAGATCTGCTGCTCTGCTCCCTGCAGCTGTGTCTCTCCTGCCTTGGATGCCTAAAGCAGTTGGTAGGGAATGATGCAGGGTATCATGGGGGCTATAAGGAAAACAGATGTGCTGCCTTACCCCACCAAAAAGGGCCCCCGGATCTGTCAAGGCCAATTTTATTGGCTTCTGCAAGTTTTTGTCAGGTAAATCCAGCCCAGCTTGTTGTTTGCGTGTGTTTGTACATGCTGTTCCTATTTACTGCCATATCCTTGGATATGGAAGCCAAAGTAAATCATGGAATTTCACTGATGTGCTTACAAGTTAATGAAATTCTTAGTTAAAAATCGCGTGGCAGTAAATTAATGTAGATCATATGCTATGACTTTTTTTGGAAGAGAACTGAGGCTCTAGACTGTAGTCTTCAAAATACCTTGAAATTTTCAGCTTACATATTGAAATATACATGTAAAGTATAGAAATAACAATGTTTATCCTATCCCAATTGGCATTTTGCTGTAAAATGGTGACAACTTGAACATTGTGTGAGAGAGGCGCCTTCTTCTTACAGCCCTTTATTTATAGTCAATTAATTAAACCTGGTAAATATGGCTGTGTCTGTCTCTGAGCTAACTAAAATATGAACTTAAACTTCAGTGGAAAAACATTATAATAAAGATGTCACATCATATTGAAAGATTGCTAATAGCAGAGCAGTGATTTACAAGGTAAAGCTGATAGAGCTGCACTGGAGGCTGTGACTCACAAATGAGAATATTGGTGTTGTGCCAGCTCCTCTCGAGCGTGCAGCAGTGTTCACATAAATGTCAGTACACCAAAGCTGGTGACTTACAGAGTTTTTAAAAATAATTTAACTGAAGTGTTTAACAAACCTCTTACTAGGTTAATAATTTTGTCCTGTTGATACATGATATTGATTGATTTTATGGCAAAATGACCCAAACTGATTGGCTCTTGTTTCCAGCATTTGAGGGTTCTTCTTTATTCCTTTAAGTTGCCCTCGACTTGGGCATATGTAATAATAGCTTTCCAGAAATTCCTGAATATTCATATTAAGGTTTGTAGCTCATTTGTATTCAGGGGTTTGTGTGTCCCACATGAGCACACTGTAATGGCAGTGGTTTAGACTCTGGTGAGTAATATCACCCTGGAAGAATGTGATCTCTCCTTGAACCATCCCACACAGCCACAGCCTTGGCTCCAGGAACACTGATCTGGTCAAGCTCATTAAAACCCCCTCAGCACAAAGCATTGGCCCCTCCAGATAGCAAGGCACAAGAATTAAAAAATATAATAGCAGGTTTTGCTGATGCTTGAGCATGATTGGCAGCAGCCACAAGGCCTGTGTCCTGTGCCACCATCCCCAGCACCTGCCCAGGCAACCTTTTTGTGATGCCAATCAGTCAAACCCCAGCTCCACTTCTATAGGTTTCATTAAAAGGGAAAGAAAGAAGAGCTACTTACTCTGTGCAGAGTATATTATTGATATGCTGATTAAGCATAATGCAAATGATCATTAACTGTAATTCACATAAATTACAGCAGCACAGATGTTGGGGGTTGGGAGGATAAAGCAAGTCACTTTAATAATATACAATAGAAATGTGATGGATAATTCATACAGGACAAAAGGAGTACAGTCTAAACGCTGCTCTGCATATTCATGGGAGGGATTGTATTGGTTTCAGCATCAT
Source organism: Alethe castanea (assembly GCA_024734035.1). Classification (NCBI taxonomy): domain Eukaryota; kingdom Metazoa; phylum Chordata; class Aves; order Passeriformes; family Muscicapidae; genus Alethe; species Alethe castanea. The sequence goes on from JANRGV010000051.1 coordinate 2,455,339, forward strand.
TTTTTTAGGGAGAGAGATGTATCTGACTCCTGCCCCACGTTTTTTTTAGTGAAGTTTGAAAAAAAAAATATTCTGACATAATCTCAGTCCATCGTTCTGCAGTCACGCAGCTTGTGACTCAGTCTTTGCGTGTTTATTAGTCAAATTTATGGACTTGAAATTTTTAGTCATGTTTTTTACATGCAGTCAGTAGAAAAGTAACAGAGAAATCACTCTTGTTTTGTTTGTAGCTAGAGAAGGGAATGCTGTGGCTTTTTTTTACTGTCATATAGAAGATAATTGTTAAAAAAAGAAACCAAAACAAGTCAGGAAAGACAAACCACAACAGAAACAACTCTAACAAAAAAAAAAAAACCAAAACAAAACCAACCCAACCTCAGTAAGTTCTGTACATGGCTAAAGTTAGTAAAATGCAGGCAAAATTTAAAAGACTGGAAAAATAACAATTCTGCCTTTGATCTTGACAGCTTTCTAAATCCTTGATATTCTTCAGAAACATTAGATTTCTTTGAGAGCTGGCTGTACTCAGTACCTTAAACTTTTGGGCATGTAGTTTGAAATCTGGTGTGGATAACTTGGCTTTTTCTTAGTGGTCACTCTGATGGTCATTTGAACAAATTGAGCTGATCATTCCAGTAATGGAAACTGGTTCATCAGTAATTGAGGAGAGAAGGGCAACATTCCCTGCTCCTGTAATAGCTGGGGTTGTGCTGGCCAGGCTAGAGCCTGCATGACTAAGATTAATGAGAGTTTTTCCATCAACCAAAAATTGGGTTAAAATAAAAAAAAAAAATCCAAGCAAAAGTGAGGAAAATGCCTCCTTTCTTATATTTCAAAAGCCTGAAAGTAGTTTGTCACATTAACCTGCCTTGCTGCCTACCCAGGCTGCTGGCAGCCTCCTTGGTTTCATTTGTTCTGCTTTCAATGGTTGGCTAATGTGTGGCCCTATAAAAACTTTTGGGTCTTTTCTTTTTGTGGGATATCATGGACAGAGTGACTTCAGAAGAGCCTGACTTCTATAAGCATTTGGATGTGCCATGTGACTAGGTGAAGGTAGAGGAGAATTTGTGCAGGTACATCCTGGCTCTGATGAGGGTGCACTCAAATAAATGTAGTTCAAGAATCAGTTTCTCAGGCCACTGTGACTGGAAAGTTTCTCTGTTAAGGCAGAAGACATTTTGAAGATTAACATGTATTTTCACGAAGTTTGTTTTCCTGCAGCTTTGTGTCTCGCTGTTAATTGCATCCTGTCCTGTGGAAGGTTTGGATTTATTTATTTTTTTAAGTAGGTCCTTAATGTTGGTAGTTTCCTTGTGTCATGCTTCAGTCTTCCTCTCAGCTGGGCACACATAAAGTTTTTCTTCTTTGCACAAGTCTCACATTTTCACACCACTGTGGAATTTCAGGGCAGCTGAGCTGCAAAAAAATCTCAGAACTGGACAACAAAAATAGAAAAATTAATCAAATGCCTCATTTTAGGGTTTTTTTAATGCTGATTGACATCTTAGCCTGTGTTCACTTTTTGTCTGACACCAAACTTGACAACTTCTAAGCAGTACTGTATATAAAGTGGGCAGTGTTGCTGGAATTACCAAGTGGTTGTGAAAATGAGTGTCAAAGTGAACCCAGTGATATTGAACAATTGCTATGAGACAAAAGACTGAAACTTAAAGGTATCTTTGTAAAACAAAAAATGAAGTCCTTGTTTTAAAACTGAAAACAATCATGTTGTGCTATATACTTTCTTTTTCCTATCCATTAGCAGTGGAATTTCCTTCGTACTTCTGAAAACATTGTGTTCTGTTAAAATCAAGATTTATCTGTTTTGCCTGAGCTCTGGTCTTCTTACAAGCTCATACTGTTACCCTGCCTTCCACAATTTGTGTATCATGTCTGAAGTGCAGGCAGGCTGTTGTGATGATTGCAAGTCAAATGAACCACTTGGGATTCTGGTTTTGTGATTCATAGACTTTGTTTCATCTTACAGCGAGTGGCTGATTGGGAAAATAATTTTTTTGTTGTTAATAGGCTCCATATTTTTTCCACTTCAGTATGTGCTTTTGGGGTGCACTGAAAGTGTATTTGCTTCACTTGATTTTCCTTCTTTCAAAGTAGTGAAAATTTAAAAAAAAATAAAAGCTTTCATAAATTTTTCCTTTTAGAAAAATTATGTTTATTATATGACTTTTTACTCAATGTTGTTTATGTTATGTGTCAATATTTCATTTTCTACATTGGAGATTACTGGATAACAGATAACACATGTCCACCAGGTATGAGTATTTGTGAGATCCTAATACATAACCTGTATCTTATTTTGTGATTGGGATGTTTGTTGTTTGTTGTTATTTATGAGGGAGGCTGTAAAAGTTAAGAAGAATTCATAGAATCAGAATCCCAGAAAAGTTGGAAGGGGCCTTAAAGACCATCTACTTCCAACCCTCACATCACAGGCAGGGGTATCTTCCACTAGATCAGATTGCTCAGGGCCCCATTCCAGCCTGGTCTTGAACACTTCTGGGGATGGGGCATTCACATCTTCTCTAGGCAACCTGTTCCAGTGACTCACCACCCTCACAGTAAAGAATTTCTTACTTAAGAACAGAGGTACTTAATAGTGTGAATCTTTTAACCTGTTTCCTGTTAAATGTCTGTCTCATTGCACAGATGCACTTAGTTTTGATATTGCTTATTCCTTTGTAGCTCCCCTTTGTACTAAAGATGAAGGAGTATGATAGTGGCAGAACATGTCGACAGACTGAACCTCTGGATGTAAACCTGCATAAAAATCTTACAGCGATATTCAGCTGGAAACACAGAGCTTGCATAGATAAGTGAAACTTCACTTGAAGCTGGAGAAACAGAAGTGACACAGTATTGTGGTTTCACCCAGCCAGCCACCACTTGCTCATTCCCTGCCAGCAGAGAGAGAATCAGAAATGTAAAGGTGAGGAAACTTGTGAGTTGAGATAAAGATGGCTTAATAGGGAAAACAAAATCCATGTACGCAAATAAAACAACAACAACAAAATAAAGAAATTATTTCACTGCTTCCTATGTTCAGCTATCTCTAGGAGAGCAGGGCAATATGTAACATTTGTTTGGGAAGACAAATGCCATCCCTCCAAATATTCCCCCATTTCATCAAAAGTGATAAATTTCATAATTTAGTTACATAGATACAGGGCCAAATGTCTTTTTAGTGGACATTATGTGGCCTGTCAGTCTCCTTTGACCTGGACACAGCTAAAGTGTTAAGACTGGAAGAAACTTTGCTTCAAATTTTCCAAATCAGACTATTAGTATATTATTTTCCTCCGTTAAATGGCATCCTTCTTATTGTAGTTTCCTTCTTCAAGCAGGTTTTTAGCTTGTAAGTGGTTGCAGTCCTTTTGCCACTGAAGAAGAGAATATCTAGTATCCTCTTGATTTTTTCCTGAGAAAAGTAGTTTTTCAGATATTTCAGTGTTAAAATTAAAGTCTCATCCACTTTCGTTGGATGTTGTTATGGTAACAACTGGATGAGCTTGTGATTTCTAGGAAAGACTTGGAGGTGTTTTGATTTCCTATTATGTTTGATTTTATTGTATGAAGCCTTTGTGTACAGGAAGGCAGAAGGGTGTCAGCACACTTCTTTCAGCAAGAACACCTTTGGCAAGAAGGAACTATTAATTTTGGTAACGCTACCAATGTCACTTACTGAATGGACTTCATTGTAATAAATACAAAACTCTTCCCTCATCTGCCAGTCAATCAAAATGCAGGCAATTGTGTGCTGTTGGCAAATTGGCCTTTCAGCTCATCCCAAACCATGGAAATTAAAGTGTGCAGATGGTGATATGTAATCTCCAAGGCCTGTTATAGACCTGGAAAAAACTGCTAGCTGAACATGCCTGTGTTCACTTATCCCCAGAGGAGCTTCAGCTGGTATATGAAATTCATGATGTCTTGCTTTTATTCCAGAGTTCAGAATTCCTAGTCTTTAAAAGGTTAAAAGAGTATGTTGGTGAAATGTGCAAGGAATGTAGTGAAGAAAGCAAAGCTGTGCTGGCCTGTGTTGCTTATATTTGGGGTACACAGCAAAGACTGCGGAGTCCTGTGTTGCTTTTTGATTTTGGGCTATGCAGTATCAAAAATGCATGCTTACCCTGTGAGGCTTCAGCTTTTATTCTTGATATCTCATTCAGTCTCTGTATAGTTGGTTTGGTTCTTTGGACAAAAAATGTGCTCTTGCTGTACTTAACAGAGCAATAGTCTCTTCAATTTCACATATAGAGTTAGAAATGCCATTCTAAACTGAACTAATGGCTGGCTACACTTGTAAAATGTTTCTGTATCAGAAAATACAGCTAATACTTACAAAGAAAAAGGTAAAGAATTTGAAAAAAGATTTTTTAATAGTCTACACAAGTGTGTGGTTTGTGTAATTGAAATAAAATTTTTCTTTTTCAATCAAATAGTTCTGTACCTTGGATGATCAGGAATGGGATTTAGTTTTATTAGAATTTAGAGTGCAAACAGCTGAGGCTTGCTAGCAAATACTGTCCTTATTCTTGAATCTTCATATTTCTAGAATATGATTTCAAGAAAATAAAAGACAGAAGGAGAACACATATATAGCTACACCCTAAACCACAGTAATGACAATCTATAAATTTCCAGGTTGACCTAATTGGATGCCTAAGTGCTGTAACTTTGAGTATGTCACTTTAGGTAAGTTCACATGGTGGAGAGCTGTCCTTGTAAACATGCAGAGGAAATGACTGTTGCAAAAAAATGCTGAGATCCTAAAAGTCTATTAGTCCCCAGGCACTGCTGGGAAAGCATGGAGGCAAGAGGTTGGGCCACCCTGTGCACCAGTCACAGGGCTGCACTTGTGCCACATCAGAACTGCAACTTCCAGACACTTCACCTTGGACCTCAGGTGGTGCAGGATTAAAAGAAGGCTGACATCCAGGAAGGGATACTGAGAGGAGATCAGCTCATTTGGTCAGAACGTGGTGTTAACAACACTACAGATTGAGGTTTGTGGCTGCAATCCCTGTACATTTACTTACATGTACTTACAAGCTGGACTTCATGATCTTTGTAGGATCCCTTTCAACTCAGAATATTTTGTGAGTCTGTATGTGAGATAAGAGGGTCTGTGCTAGCTCCTGGGGGAATCCACAAACGTGTATGTGCCTATGAATCTAGGAAGGGGTGTGTGTGTGTATGTCTCTGTTAGAAAAGATAAAGTCATCAGCTTCACCAGAGCACTCCTCCTAACAAAGGGGATAGATTCTGTTGGTACTTCAGTAATCAGTGCTTGTTTGAAAATACTTTTCTTCCTTGAGGGGTGCCAAACCAGCTTTACAAGGTGCTTTCTTGTCCCATTCTGAAGGGACAGGAGAAGCTGAGTCTTTCAGTTGAAGGGACTCATCTTGGGCAGAAGCAGGTTATGTTTTTCCTGGAGATGGCTCCCATTCAAACTGTCTTGCTTGTTAGAGCAGAGTGATTCCTAGCCATAGGCATT
>JANRGV010000051.1:2463609-2533096 GCA_024734035.1 Alethe castanea
GGACCGGGATGCTGTCCCGGACAGGGATGCTGTCCCGCCCCTCCACGACTTCGGCTGTCCTGTGTCCCCTGGGATAAGCCATCCATCCAGCTGCAGACCCCAGCGTGCAGCGGGTGTTTCGGCTCTCGGCGTCCCTGGTTTGGTGTTCGGAGCAGAAGGTGTCACGGTGAAACTCGTGTTTTGTTCTCGTATTCTGCTTTTAATCAGCTGCGTGGTGCGGAGGTGCAGATACCATCTGACACGTAACAAGGTGATGACATCTCGGGCTTTCACCCCGTGACATCTGGCCACTTCATTGTGCGTTGGTTTGTGCCGCTAGCTGCCATTTCCCAAACTTTGTTTCCAGCTGTTGGGTTTGCAGAGGCCCCAAAGGGCAGCAGGGTGGTTGGGTTGCTGGTTGTCAGCACAGCACGGGGGGATGGATGAGAGCTGTGGTTTTGTGTGCTCTTGCAGTACACAAGGAGGAGCAGTCAACACCATCCTTCCTCAAGAGCCTGACAATTGATTTTAGTTGGACTCTGGGGGGGAAAAAAAATTGAATTGCTCTGCGTTGGTGTTTTTAAACAAAATAAAAGCCTAACCCCAAAGTGAGACTTTTACATCTAGAGGAAGGTTTCTGTTTGCAGCAGCTGAAACTTAGTTTCTAAATTGGATGTCTCGGTTTGTGTGCTGGACTTTCTGAGAAGAAAGGTAGGAATTAGTATCCTATATCAGTTGTTTATCCTGGAATGTTAAAGGTAGATTTTGACCACTAATCCTTTAATTAGTGCCTATTCAGACTTCATTGATATCAACAAAAGCATTATGGTGAATTAAGTTGGTTTAAGTTAATTCACCCAGAAGTTATGACTGATGGGAGAGGGTGATGGTGTTGGTTATGAGTCAGGCTGCAGAATGGCATAAATCAGAATCTACTTTTCACTTGGAATCTTCATTAAAATGTTGTGCTGAAATGTGTCTTATTTTCAGAGGTGTAGATTACAGAGACAAATTAAAATGTTGTTTAGGAGAGTTGCCAGGAGGCCATTTACTCCATCCAGTCTCCTGCCTGGTGCAGGATTACTGCTAGGGTTCTACCACGTCGGCAGCTTTGGTTTTGGATAGGGCAGTCTGAGGCTGGAGATAAAACAGCCCCTCCAGGCAGCCTGTTTCAGTGCTTCTAGTGGGTAGAATTCTGCCAGATACCTAACTTGAATTTCTCAAGACACATTTTGTGGCTGCTTTCTCTTCTTACACCATCTGCTGTTACTGAGGAGACTTTGTGTTAACTCCCTTTCAAGTTGTTGCAGGCTGTAATGAGATCATTCCTTAGCTTTTTTCTTTTTACAGGACTGAGCAATCCCTGTGTCTTTGTATTTGTCCTCTAACCTGGTATTGACAATCCTATCAGGTGTGATGCCCTACTCACTGCCATCCTGGCTTCCTTAATGGGGAGGCTAATGTGGAAAACCTCTAGTAGGATGGTGGGAAAATATCCAAGAATGGGATGAAGTAAGGATGTAGGTGCTTTTTCTGTCTAAGTGATCTAGTATTTCAGTCTAGAAACACCTCACAGCAGTACTGCAGTTTAGTTTACATTCCTTTTACAACCCAGGGATTTAACAAGTATAAGCTAAATGGGTTCTGGAGGAATTTCTTGAAAAGAAAGATAAACAGCATAGTGTGGCTTATTTCTTCACAGCTTCTAAAAATGAGAAGTCTGCTCTAAACTAACTTGTGATCAAAAGCTCTTATAATAGGAGACATGTTTCTCTAAAATCAAGACCTTTTCCAATCTTAATAGCTCTTTCCATGATAGCAGAAAATCTTAAGATTGTATTTTCTGCTCAGAGGGGAGATTTTGTCTGTTTAAGATTCAGTATGAGAAGTGTTTTTTGGAAATTTAGTGTTTTGGGGTTTATTTGTTTGTTTGGGCTGGGGTGGGTTTGTTTGTTTGGATTTTTGTTTGTGGGGGTTTTGTTTGTTAAAAAACCCAAAAGTTTTCTGTGGGTAAACAGGATACAAAGAAAGAAAAAAGAGCTGAGGCAATAATGGCAGCTGAACTGAAGATGAGAGCTCTGGGTATTGTGACATTAAACATTCAGGTCTGTGTGGAGAGATGTCAGGTGTGAGGATGAGTGAAGAATCAAAGAGTAGAGTGAAATCTCCAGAAATCAACTTGAATTTCAATTGCTTGTGGAGCTGTTTCTGCTGCCTTCCATCTGGAAGGCTTGGAGCTTCTTTCCTTTGTGATAGTAGGGAATAAAGATGCCACAACAACCTTCATGTTCCAGAGAAAAGACAGGACCCTTTGGCTTCTTTGAGAGGGAGAGAGCTTGGGTTAACTCCTGGTTTCCCCGAGACTCTGACTTCATATTTCAGAGGTTGATTCAGTGACATTAGTGCCTGTCACCTGTTTAAAACTCTGCCTTTGTGCGCCTCTGTAAACACTCACCCAGAGTCCAAACAAGATTCTCACTTTTCTGCTTTTCACGAAAGTAAAATCCCAACTCGAGCTTCAGAAGTTAATTTTCTTCCTGACTGTGTGGTTTGATACATTGTGTGCAGTGCATTCCATCAGACTTAAGGGATGTGTAACCTGGCAAAGCAAACACTGCTACTGGAACTTGAGCGTTTATGTTCCCTGATATCCTTGTGTTACCTGTTTAACTTTAACTAATATTTCTGTGACACTTTATTAATAAACATCATGTATCTGTGATGGTAATTTAATTTTACTTTGAAACCTGGTAATAAATGTTTGAACTGCAGAGCATTTCTGTAGAAGTGTTTTAGCCTGAAGAAATGTTTAGAGGAGAAGCTGAGCTGCACTTGTGCTGATGGCACCGTAATTCAGCGGTGTGTATTCAGAAGTAAATGGTTTTCAGATTAGAACATCCTCTTACAATGAAAACATCCAGAGGGTGAATGTTAATCAGATCTTGTAGAAAAGTGCTGTGTGGATGAAGGACAGGCAGAGGTGGTGAGGTAATGCACAAAATAAATGTGCAGCCCAGGTGGAAACTTTCCTTTTACCATGGGATTGATTTGCCAGAACCACAGTGGTCCTGAATTGTTGCTCCTGTAGACTGGGAACTAACTGGAGTATCTAAAAATACTAAAGCCAGGTGTTGCTTTTAAAGCACAGAGGGTGGGGTGGGATGGGCAGATCTGGGAACAAACCCCTTACTGAACATCAGCACTGCCATGTTTTTAATTTGAATAGAATTTTAAGAGAAAATTGTGCGTTGTCTATTCTTGTGCTGCAGCAAGCAGAGGGTGCATTGTGGGCTACACCACTGACTTCCTGAAGAGTTTGGGATTATTGTATTAAAGTATGGATAAAGAAAATGGAAGCAGAAGCTGAGAGAATGGAAAACATTTTGAGAATAGTAAATGCTGAATGTTGTCCTTAAGGTTTTAGGAAAACTCTCATATCTTGCATACTACATTTTGAAAATTCAGTTGTTGCGTGTGACTGCACTATTGCAATGTCTTGATTTAGAAGGTGGAGGGCAGCATTAAACCCACAGAGCTAATTTACTGGGGTAAACCACTATTAACTGAGACACAAAGTGACAGGTTGCAATCTGCTATATAGGCTGAAATGTGGTGACTTTGAAGACAGATCAAAGAAAATACAAAAAGCTTTACTTGACTCAGAGTTGTGCTTTAATCTTAAGAATGGCATGTTCCTATATAGAAGATGTAAAAGAGCAATATAGTCTGTTATTAAGTATGCAATTTGCATTAAATTACATTTGTTTTGTTTATTTCCTTTGAAAATAAAGAGGATTCAACAGTGGAGCAAGGAAGTGTCTGAACTGAAGGTTCATGGATTCTTGTAACGCTGATGTACAAAAATTTTGCAGGGTTGTATCTTCCACCTTATTTTCTATTTAACCTAAAATGTATATTTAATTGCCTGTGACATGTTTGGAAGGGAACTTTTTAAAACCATATGCCTTTTAACTGGTGCATGGTAGAGATATTTACAAACACTGGCCAAATGTGATGTAGGTTTGTTTAACCTGCTTCCCTAGTTGAGTTCAAGGCAGTGTTGTGACCAAATGTAAACAAGTTTTGTCATGGCCACTTGCAATGTGTTGTATTTAGGAATCAAGTTCATTTAGTAACTTGTGGCAGGGTTTTATTTCTCTCTGCCTTGTCCATATTCAAATTGGAATCGTGCTGAATTTCCATTGTAACTAAGAGTAAAATATGATTTTATGTAGGTAATGCTCCTGCACTGAACATAACAAAGAGTCGAGTTAATGTAAAGGTTTTGTGTTTTGGGTTTTTTCTCTTCCTCTGGCATCCTAAATGTCATGTTTTGTAAATGCATGAACCAAAATGAATATAAATTATATTTTGGCATCACGTTCTGTGCCAGACATTGTGGAACAAAGTCATGGCTGGAAGGGACAGAGGTGGAGTGAGTGTCTGAAGAGGAATCATTGGTTCAATGTGACCATAAATGCCTTTGTTGTGAAGAGAAAATGAATGCAGAATTGTAATAAGTGACCACTGATGGCTGGTGTGAGCAATGGATATGGTATTCTGGGCAAGTGGAAAGGTTATGGAATAGCTAATGGCATTATTAAAATGATAATAAAGTAAGAATGCGAAAAGGTCAAAATAAATAATAAAGATATATTGTATTATCTGAGAGAGAATGGGTAGATAAAAAGAAGAAAAAGTGAAGAATCTCAGAAGTAGCCCAGAATAATTTGATTAATGTGGAGTTTGCGTAAAACCAAAATTAGGTTAAAAACATTGTTTGAGTGTCCACAAATCTCTAAAAACGTGTAAACGAAGAATAATGCAAGAAAGATCGTATTGGGATAACTGACAGAGAATAGTTTAGAATTAGGTTTTTTGGTGCCACTTGACATTTTGTGTACTGAAATGAACAGGAATATAGGGGAAAACAGGAGATCACAATATAATAGGTATTAATAAGGAGCAAAAGAAGATGGGACTGAGGAGGAGACCAAGAGGAAATTCAGGACGAAGGAGAAAAAAAGAAAAAATGAAGGATGCAGTCTTTAAAATACATAGTCATGTATGAACAAGCTGCAAACTGAGAAAGAGACATGCATGCATTATATATTTTTTTTTTCCTTTTCTTTATTAAAACAGGAAGAGAATCTATGTTTGATTCATGCTCTGGGGTCTGTATGGCAGCATGGTCCTTTCTCTCCAGAGACAGGGCTGTGAGTTCCTGAAGCAGTGACTCACTCCATAGAAGCATTTCCCCCTTTTTTCTTTTATTTTTTTTTTTCTTTTTAAGTCTCTTTTTCAATGGTTCAGCAGATACCTTAATGGGCAAAATAAATTCAGAGTCCAAGTAAGTTCCAAGATATTACAGTATGAAGCAAAATTCTAATAGTTCTTTGCCTACAATTTTAAGGACAGAGTAGAAGTTCTCTGTGGTCTTTTTTTTTCTTATGAAGGTCACCCAAACACAAATATCTTTATAGCCATGCACATACTCACTCTTACCTGATAAAGAAGTTGAAAAAGCTCTACAAATTTATATACATTTAATACTATATGCAGCCTTTGCTGTTCATAAAAACATATTTCATAGCCTTACAGTAGATACTTATTATCTATGAGTTGCATTAGGTCCTGACAGTTCAAGGTTTTTTATCACTCCTGCTGTACAAATCTTGTCTTTTCTTCTTGCAAACAAGTTGGTGCTTTTTAGTGTTTGCATGCTAATTTCAAAAGACTTATCCAAAAGAAGCTTACATTTATTAAACTAGAACTGCTGCTGCTGGTACATCAGAGCAGCAAAATGCAGTGTATGTAGACTGAGGAAAACATTTGTGGAATTCGGATTTTTATTTTACTGGAAGTTAAAGAAACCCCAACCACTCACAGATCAAAGCCATGCCATTCCCAAAGAAAGCAGCCAGTATTAAAAGAATTCAGTTTAATTCAAATGAAGGCTATAGACCAGATCATTGTATTGATATCAAGTTCTTTGTGATTGATGATACAAGAGTGAATAAGAAACTAATTTGATAGTCATTGATTTTGTACTGCAGTGTATTGACAATGTGCAATGTGATATCTGCCTTACACAACTTGACTACTTTCATATTGCTCTTAAAGGTTATTCTTTACTTCTCTACTTTTTTATTAATATGAATAAATGAACATTCCAACGTTTCTGTTTTGAGCAACTCATTTGGTTTAACTGGCATGAGGTGATTTGGCCTGGACCACTTTCTTCCTTTTAAGAAATTAAGTCTTCATTAAATCTCTTGTTTCCAAAGTTTTAATAACAAAATAAGATTTAATGGATGGCTACATGTACAAAAGTTTTATTGGGTATGCAGAGTTAAAGTATAGGTGATAATGTCCTCTACCTTCTACCATTCAATTTTTTCCTACGTCTTCTTTAAACTCTATTGCCTTTATTCCAGAACTCTGAATAGTTTCAAACAGTTTCTTTGAAAAGTCATCAAACCACATAAATACAATTTATTGTATAAACTTTGGAAAGCATTTGGACATTAATACTGAGGGCAATCTCAGGTTTTGATTATATACCTCTGGCTTTATGTGCTTGTAGGTATAGGAAGTTTAAGAGGGTATTGGACCTGCAGTTGCAGAAGAGTTTTGAGTAAGATATGTCATTAGACCTCTCCAAAGGTCTGTCAAAAGGGTAACTTGCAGCAAAAAACCCCCACATATTTAAGTTTTTTTGTGACAAATTGGGATCATTAGCCTGCTTTGCATTAGAGTGTGCCATAGAATTTGCATAGAGTGGAATGCTGGAACAGGTGGAGGCTGGGGACATGAAAAATAAGTTGCATTTTAGCAGCTGAAGTGTAGTGGAATTGACCCAAGCCAGAGTTTCAGTTTAGCAAATACAATTGTTTGAGTTTGATGGAATTATCTGAGGAAAGAGCTGGGAAAAGGAGCAAAAATTAAACATTTGAGTCACTGAGTTGGATCATTTTGGAAAGAACTGTATTTTAACACGGAGGATTACTGTGGTTTTAAAAATGTTATTATATAACACCCCAAGAAAAACTAATTTAAATTTCATTCTTATTTGTAGCATAGGATCTGTAGGCCATGATGTGTTTATGGCTGATATATTTATCAGCTGTAACAATGTCACATCACATTTTTGAATTTTAGCATTTTAATTACACATATTTGACTTGAATTGCTTATACACTTCCTTTAATGATCAAGTCAATGTATATCATAAATCAGAGGAAATCAGACAAAGAATCATCTTTGATGTTGTGTCTTTTATGACTTAGAGACTAAAATAATTTTATTCTGTTTTTAAATTTGCATGACCCAGATGTTACTTCTGTTGAGAACAAGTGTGAGCCTCCCTAGAATATTTTTGTCAGAACAAAATAGTCATGGTTCTATTTCAATCATTTCCGTAGCTGGTAAAGTTCATGTCATTTGAAAAATTTATGGAAAATATATTACAGGGGAGGACTGCAGTGTGATAAGACAGCACAGGATATTACAAGAGATTATACATCCAAAAAAAAAAAAAAGGAAAAAATTACTGTACTCAGGAACTGCAGCGTGGATGGGGAAAAATGAGAATGGAAAATCAGCTCGCAGATAAAAATCCCCAAACAGTTGAAGGTCAAACACTGACAAATTTTGTGTTGGAGTGGGGCTTTGTCCCTTTGCCCAGTGTTCTCCTGGCCCTGTGCCTGCTGCACTCCCCCATCCCCTCCTGGGCACTCTGGGGCTGCCTTGGTCTGGGCCATGGCTCAGGGAGGCAGCAGAGCCAACGGGATTGGAATTGAATTTTCCAGCCCTTCCTAGAAAAGAGAATTGCACTCTGCTGTCCTACTATGAAATAGAACAGCTGGGTGGGGTGAGGGGATGCTCTGCTTGTTTGTTTCTTTTCACCCTGAATTTCTGTGTGTTTCGCTCTGTGTAATTGACACCGCAGTTCACAGCATCTCTGAATTTGTTCCACTTTGTCATAAATACCTGATACTTCATTGTCCTGTGGTTTTTAGCCTTCTTCTGCAATGCAGTGAATAGGATTTTATCTTTTTTTTTTCTCTAGATGGTGTTTTGCTAAAGGCAGATGTTTTATGACAAATAATTTGATGGTGTAACATGGAAGAGATATAAAATTAAGCTGCTTGAGTGCAGCATTGTCTGTAAAAAAAAGTAGAGGCATGTGGAAGAAAAATAATGCAACAATATCACTGCAACTGTAGTTGGAAAAATGAGTATGTTTATTTTGATGAAATTTACTGAGAGAAACTTATTTAAGATGACTATGATGTTACAGTGCGTTTGTAGTATAATCCATTATATTAATTTGTTTTGTGGTAAGATTTCATTAGTTTCTAAGCAATATCTGGCTGTTGTTTACCTATTAGTTTTAGTTGTTGTGAAAACTTTGCTCATAACAAAGCTTCTGAGTTGCTCATAATAAAAATACTTCTGCTTTGAGGAGCATTTAGCAGTCTGTACCTCACACAGAAGGGGTGTGTGAAAAGAGCTGCAAGATGAGTTTATGTCTTTGTTTTCTCCTTGTGGAAAATAGAAGTTGAAGAGGTCACTTGAATTCCAGAACTTATTTCACCATGATTGTATTAATTCAGTCTTGAAGGATCTGCAGATTTCTATTCTGGAGATACCTATACTAGAGATACCTATTCTGGAGAGATCTATTTTGAAGGTGTCTATTCTAGAGATACCTATTCTGGAGATGGCTATTCTACAAATTGCAAAGCACTTCCTTGCCCCTTAGAACAGACACAGGCAGATGGATAAATAACACACTTCAGTGGCAGAAGGTCCAAGCAGTGAACTGACCACAGGGAAGTTGGACACAGAATTGAGATGAGACATTGCTGTCATTTTTTCTTCTCCTGTTTAGGAAACACAGTAAACACCAATTGAGGATGTGTTAGCTTCCTTTGTTTTCTGCCACAACTCTGGTGCTGATGCAGAATTGTGTGTGTCAGCTTTAGAGCTGATCACACTGTGTATAATTCATTAATATTTTAAGAACATCTGATTTTAATAGCAGAGCTATTTTACAACTAATGTTTTAAGAAGCTGTCCAGAAGACAGCTTGTCTTCATCTTTCCCTGTGTGTTTTCTTTTTAATAACATCTTACATTTTAACTTAACTTTTTTTTTTTAAATCTCTTTCTCTGATATTTTTTGTTGTCTTGATTAAGGCAAGTCACAAAAGATCACATAAACATATCCTTAGCTCCAAAGGGTTCAGAATTTGGCTGCTCTGGTTCCTTCATGTCTTGCACTGTTTGCTGAGCAGTGGAGTATTTTTGCCCCTGAGATGTCTGATCTTTGGATGCCTGAATGGAGGAATTTGTAGATGGTTTTTCATGAGCAAGCAGCACTTGTAATTTTTTATTAATTTCTCTAGCTACTGTACTGTTACACATTTTCTGTTGTCTCACAGGTGCTGTGTTCCCAAACTAGGGAGTGCTTAGCAATTATCAGTGGTACATACCTTTTTTTTTTCATAAGATACATGTTTCTTCCACTGGAAATATTCAGGGTGGGTTTTGCGCTTTTTTTTTCAGCTGTTTCTATTTTAAACCTGTAATTTGAATAGTTAAAGCTGCACAAGAACATAGGAGGTACATTCATTACAATGAATGGAATAAGGTTCTGCAAAAGCATCTTCATTTTGGATCCCATTGGAATTAATGAGTTTGCTATCTGTGAAATTAAACAGACACTTCTGAATTTGGGGGAGCAAGTGTTTTATCAATTTCTTCTGGTTGTTGTTAGAAAAGTCAGTGTTGTGAAAGTTCTCTTCTTGCCTTAAGGACTCAGAACTGTAATAGGGAAAGTTTTGAGGACTGAAACAGCTTTAGTTTTGGTGCATCAGGATTTACTTTGAAGAATTGTGCTTTTCTAAGAACCTTTCCAGCAGTCTCTTAAAGTGAGGTTGCTGACCTTGTCTCTGAAGTTTTTCCTGTTAGCAAACTTCTTGTCAGGCTGTGAAATACAAAGGCATCGTTAAAAAAGAAGGAACCTTGTTGACATTTTATTGGGAATTTTTAAAGCATCAGAAAACTTTTAATAGGTAGGTTAAATGTGGGCATTGTATTAGGAAAAAAAAAAGTAATCTTGAACTAATTTAAGTCTACAATTAGCTGGGATCACAGGTGGCAAGAAGAAGTTTTAATGATAGCCTGGCCCAGGCCTTGAGGTAAATGATGCATAATTATTCATAACTGCTATTTTTGGCTTGCTTGCATTTGTCCTAGACCTCTGCCTGAGGAAACAATTTGAAATAATTAGTGTGCTAGTGCACTGACAATGATGAATGAATCAAATGCATCTGGTGCCAAACATGGATCTTGATAAGAAGCAGATAACTTTGGCAACTGTGGACTTTTTGTTTTTAGATTTCTGAGACTGGGAACAGTTTGTTCTTGTTTTTTATTTTTTTTAGGCTGACATGTTCAACATAGAAAATTACCACTCAGTGGGCCCTGATCAAAGCGCAGGGAGGAATTCCAGCATTGGGAACACGAAGCAGGTCTGCACGCTGTGTGTGCAGCTATTCAGGGCTGAGAAAATGAAGGGGGTATTAAGGTGGAACATTCTGAAAACTCAGGTCAGCAGAGCCAAAAGTTAGTGTTGAACCAGCAGGATGCATTGCTTGTCTCACACAGGTTGCAGGCACATTTTATGTCAATATTCAGCAGCATAAATACAGCTGTGTGTCACTGTTAGAGCAAAGCTAGGGCAGAAGCAGAAAGCTTGTGTTCAGATTCCTGCTCTGTAGCTTAGTTGATGCTTCTCAAGTCCTCAGAGATGTTTTCTTTCTCTGGCTTGAATGCTCATTTCTATCTATGTAATTCACTTTATATAGGTTTAGGTGCAGGTGGATATGAAGCTCTTTTGAAATTAGATGTGTTTAATTAAGAGGGGAAAAGTTAATTTTAATTAATATGCTCTTATCTTCTGGACTTCTACACATTTTTATCTTGTTGGACTAGTGAAGAAATATTTAGTAATTTTGAATTTGTTCCTAATAAGTTGATTAAAACAGGGCACAATTAGTGGTCAGATCAGTGACTCCATAACTGAGCAGCAGTCTCTCAATCCAGAGATTAATTGGCTTCTACTCACAACCTTGAAATTATAACACTGTGAGTAAAATTCTCTGCAACAAATGTGGCTCTAAAGAAAGATTTTTCAGACTGAAATTCAAAGTATAAATTTAGTGGGAGGGCTGACAGCCTGAGAGTTGATCTGTTTATTCACTTTTGCATGTGCTTCAGGTAAAATTGCTACAACAAGGATTTAAATTTTTGAGCTTGTCCACTGCTGCTGCATGTGTTGTGTTTTAAAGGAGTTTCTTGGTGACAGCCATTTTGTGGACCTTAAACTCTGCAAAATTCAGTAGAATGCATATAATAAGTTTCCCAACTTCTAGCTAGTCTTTAACCTTCTGCCTCTATATGTAATTAATGTTTTTCTAGTGATTTTTCCAATGCCAATCCTAATATTGCACCAGAAACTTACACCTCTTTGGGCAGTGAACTTTAATATGCTGAGGATTTCTTTTAGCCTATCCATGAAAAAACCTCTGTTCCTAAGAGAAGTTTTGCTGTGATAATAAGTTTGCATGATCAGCTATTTTTTCTTGTAAGTATCTCTCAGGGCTGTGTCCAAATTGCCTAAAATCACTTAAGTTTTTTGTTTGTTTGTTTAATCTTTTGTCTCAGTGGTCTCTGGATTTGCTGCTTGGTATTGATGTGGGAGGAGGCTGGGGAAAGGAAACATGGGGAAATAACTCTATCCTCAGAGCCTTTAATCCAGACACTTTTAAAAGAGTCAATTCAAATATTTAATGCTGACTCACTGCCTATGCACCTTGCAGGTTGTTCACTCAGGCAAAATATTTATCTAGCATGGGTTATTTTTATCTTAAATGCTAAAGATGCCTGAAGGGAAATAGGAAATGAATGAATGCCTGAGCAATTCAGAGTCCCTTGAATTGCTGTCACAGTCAGGCTGCTCAGGGCCTCTCTTGTTGTCTTCTTCCTTCTGGATTCTGCCTTCTCCACGACTGCTGAGCTCCTGCAGCTCCAGGTGTTCTCTCTGCAGCACAGGTGTCTTGAGAGACATCTGAGGGCATGCTGCATTCCACTCTATAAAATCAAGGGATTTTGATTACATGCTAGAATCTGGGATACAGTTTTCAAACTCTCCAGAAGTATCAGAATCCAGACCAGGTCTTGCCATTCATCAGGATTTCCCACTCTTCTTGAACTCCAAGGTCCTGTAGAAAAGATGTATAATCACTGAATTAGGTGCTATCACCATGTGTGTGCACCCTGGAGCAGAGCTGGATTTCCACACCTCAAAGACATTTCAGTGGTTTTGTGGCAAATTTTGTGGCTTTTTTGGTGTTTTTTGATGTTGTTTATATGACCTGAAGCAGAAAAACCAGGTTGTTCATCCTGCCTCCCTCCAGTTCAGTGCTGTGCCAGGAGCTGCTTCTGGGGTTACCCATCCTCAGCTGGTTTGAGTTTCCAAGGCAAAGCTTCCTCCTGGGCAGGGGGGGACCCTGCCAGAGGTATTCAGGTGCTGTTGACATCCAGGTAAATAAAATGGAATTATTTAATCTAAATCAATGCTGGGCCTCAAGCCTGGACAACAAAAATCACTTGTGTCCTTCCTAAAGCTTCATTAACAGAACAGAGACATAAAATGTGCTGCTTTGACACATTAATTAGCTGCCATGCTTTCTTTTTCTCCAAGTTAACCTTTCCTTTGGTCACTTGATTGAAATTGCTGATAATTGCAGGGCTGTTAGGGGTCTGTTTGTGCAGAGTGGATTTAAAAAGGGGCTTTGCTGTCCAAAGGAGCAGGCAAATGGTTCCTATCACCTGAGAGCTGCTGTGTTGTGCTTGTCCCACACTCCTCCCCTTAAAAAAAGGGTAACCAAAGGGAAAAAAAAAGCAAAGATAAACCCAACAGAATACCACAAGAAGTTGCTTGCAAGGAAACCAGTTCTTCCTCATTCAAAATAAATGGAATAGTGAGAGTGGACTGACTCAAAATTAGCACAGGGAATATTTCTTTGCCTATTTCCTGCATTATGTTACAATGTGTTGTGCTCAGCAGTTCAAGAAGATCAATACATTTTTAATTTCTTTTTAATGACTGCTGAATAACATATTGTACTCCTGCAGGAAAAGAGTAAGATTTTGCCATAGTAGAAGTAAACTACTTCTAAGCAAAACAAAAAAAACCCCCAAAATTGCACAGGTTAACTTAAACTGCTATAGCTTCCTGGATCTCAGGGGTTTTTGTATAGATGTTTAACATTGTGCCATATTTAATATTTTCCTTTCTGGGGGAGTGACAAAGAACCTCAGCAATTTTTTTTTCCCCTAACAGACTTTGGTTTTTTGTTTCTTAGCCAATGAAAGCCAACAAGCTTTTCACTAGATGTTCTTATGATACTTAATTTCAACTTTTCTCCACTACTTCAGTCAAAGGCTGGAATTTCTGTATAGTTTTCATTGCCCTTTTCTTAGTTATGGTCTCTATTTTCAGAAAATAATGTCATTAAAGGATGACTCAGTCCATTTGTGTGCTCAGATATTTGTATTTGAGTGTTACAGAAAATCCACTTGAATTTTCTGGTTTGTAGTTATTTTAAACCAGGACATTACAGATACTGTTTAGTCTGATAAAACATGAACTTCTGTTTTGAGAAATGTATTCTTTCTGCTGTGATAATTCACTGTGGAGAGGCATGGGGCCCTCTCTCTCTCATGTCTGTGCTATAAAATAGCATCCACCATTCAAACAAAACTTTTTACGGGCAGAGATGAGTCATTCTTACATATTCCTATTATGCCTTTCACAATGGAATTGGTCCTTCTCAGTACTACCACTTTTCAAGTAATAAAGGTAGCAGTGAAATACTTTCCTGAACTTGTCTGTTACAAAAAAGTTCTATTACCTCACTTTAAGGAATTTTAAAATTACTTTTTTTTTTTCTTTTTCCTTTTTTTTTTTTTTCAGGTGACCTACTTTGTAGGGTAGATACTTCTGAGAGCTCTTCCTTTTTCCACAGCTAATCTGCCTTTACTGTGTAAATCTCAGTTTATTTGTCATTTAGTGCATCCTAAATAATTTTAATCCTAACTAAATCTTCAATTTTAAGTTAGTGCTGTATTTTGTGATCCTAAACCAGAAACACTTGCATGGATTTTAGGTTGTTTCTGTGACAGGTTTGTTTGATCTCCTCCTTGGATCACACACGTGCAGTCGCCCTGGAACTGCTGTCATGATTGAATTAACATTATTTAAATAAATGGCTGCTGAGTACAGCCTGGAATAGCTGGCAGAATTCGTGGGGTGAGGATACCTTCCCTGCTGATGGAGGAGACAGAGCCCTTAGGATACAGGCTTCAGGAACACAAAATGTTGATTGAGTCTGAGGAGTCACAGAAGGTGTCTGATAAAGTGCTTTTATTTAGGAGCAGAGGGCCTTGCACAGGTATTCAGGGCACACTCTGCTCTCTCATGCTTGGCTGGAATGGGAGTTCTCTCATCATAATTTAAAGCAGCAGCTCTGTGACCTGTGTGCATACACAGTCACTGATTTAACCTTAAATCACCTGCAGGCTGGGACTGTCCCACTGCTGCTTGTGCTGTGCTTGCTGCCAGTGCTGCTGAGATGGACAATTTCACCTGCATGGCCAAATGCCTTGTGCTCTCCTGAGAGCCCAGTGAGGTGGCTGTAAATTATGCAGGAAAACAGCTCCTTGCTGCAATGTATTGAGTGATGCCATTCTGGGAGGGGGAACAAAGAAATTTAATAATTTAAATAGCAAGCAGTGATGTGGTTCTGGATGTCCCTTTACCAGAGTGATCATTTATGGTTTGGGTCGTGGTGAGCTGATGATGTGGCACAGGAATCTGGTTTTGCCAAGGATGGGTTCTAAGTGTGTTGCTACTCCAGGACTTTGTCCTTCCTCTGCTGAAGCTCTTGCAGCTCCTCTGAGCCCATTTCTCCAGCCTGGCCAGGTCCCCCTGAGCAGCAGCATGACCCTCTGGCATCTTGGCCACTCATTCTCTCAGCCCCATCACCCACATCATGGATGAAGAAGATTTTGGACAGGATTGGGCTCTTGGGGTGCCTCCAGCCAGACTTTGTGATCACAGCCTCCTGAACTTGGCAATTCAATTTCAGTTCACCACTCAACTTGTGTTTTATCAGATTTTCTGTCAGCATGTTATGGGAGAAAGTGGTGAAACTGTGCTGGCTCTCCCTGATGGTTTCCTTGTCCTTTGTGTGCTTGCAAGTGATTCCCAGGATTACTTTTTCAATTATCTTTGCAGGGATGGAGGCTGACCAGACTGTGGCTCCTCAGGATTTCCCTACTCCCCATCCCTCTTTTCCTGTCCCAGCCTAGAAACTGCATTAACACTTCATGGTTGTTGATCATAGCAGCCACTTGTGTGTCCTTATTTAAGGCTGTTTTTGTTTGTTTCCCTTTGCTGTATTTTTGGTGTGTTTCTGCCAGGTTGATGTGCAGATGGATTTTTCCTCATATCAGCTCCCAGTATGGGCACTTTGGAGCTGCAGCAGGGAGCAGGAGAGAAGGTGGGAGTAGCTCAGAGCAGAACCAGCAATTAAGCTGTGTAGGACCATGACTTCCCTTACTGTGCAAGTTCACTTTTCCATGTGGTGCTTAGAGGTCAGATGCACATTTCTATACTCTTCACAAAAAAAGAGACATCAGAGAGTATTTGAGCCAGGTATTTTGCTTGTGCTGTTTTAATTTGCCTTACCACCCTTAAGAAATAACCACTGTCTGGGTGAGTTTTAATTTATGCTTTGGAACATCATATTAGACCATCTTGAGGAATCTAAGCAATTTGAATGTTGCAAATTGTCACTCTTATTTAAACTGTCATGTGGAGGTATCCAGTTTGCTGTAGTCAGACTGCAGCTTGGCTCCAACAGCAGGATTATATTGCCTCTATATTCTGTCACCTTCACAGCCTTCTGATTTAATTAGGAGTTGCCTTCCTAGCTTTTGGAAAGCTGCATGAATTTGCCTCTCTCTCTCTGTTATATCTACTTGCTGATCCAGACCTTGATCTTTCTGGTTCTTCCCCAGATTTCCAAGTGTCTGGGAATAGTTCTGGCACACAACTTTATGTTTACAGTGCCTGCTTTTTCCATTCTTTCTTTATACCTAAGTCTTTCACTTCATTCAATTTCTTTCTTTCCTAGACTCAGTTGTCCATAATTGTTTCTGAATCATAACCACTTTTGTATTAGATTTCTGATACATTTTTATTCTTTTTTCTGATTGCAGCAGCAGTTTTTTTCAGTTCTTGCTTGTCACTCACTATCCTCTTACTGCCTGGTCTTGGAAGTCCCACATCACTTTGTCCTCACTTTTGCTCTCCCTCCAATGTTTCTAATAATTTAAGCTTTTTTTCCCTGCTTTGTATTTCCCTAAAAGCTATATTTTTATTTGCTTTCTACTTGGAAAAATATCCTTGCCTTTTGAGACAGACAAGTACAAACAATTTATCATTTTTACAGAGGTCAAAAATGCTTTATTAAAGACAGAAATTGCAGTACAAAATAAGTATATGTATCTATGTATATAGAGTATGGCCTTTATAATAAAAAGTTATGACTTACTGTTTTAAAAAAAATTCTTGTATTTTTAGCTTGGATTCTCTGCCCACAAAATTATGTTTAGCAGAAGTTCTAAGTCTAAGCAATTTATTCTAAAACTGTGGTATCAGTAGACATATAAATAGTATTTTACTATTTTGTTTCCAAAATCTCTGTATATAGTGAATAATATGTTAAATGTGTTTAAATTATATCTAGGCATGGGAAATATGATTTTTCAAGTTTTTCACTGAGTTTTGTATTCAGTTTAAGTAAATAATTGCATTATTGATAAAGGCAACAAAATAATCTTTCTGTTGGAAATCATCTTATTTATGGAGTGAAATAGGTGCAGTGTAATAGCAGCAGACACAATTTCTCATTTGGTAGGAAATAATATTGTGTCTCAAATTAGCAGACTGGAATATTCCATAATGTTTAATGCATAAATTATAAAACTCCTGGGCATAAAGTGTGTATTTAATATCACCTGCATGAAATACTCCTGTGAGTTCAAAGGTATATTGTGGGTTTTTTAGTTTGTTTTTTTGGTTTGTTTTTCCTGACAATTGAAATGGATAAACAAATTTGCATTTTTTGTATGGTTGAGGCACAAATTGCTGTTTTCATGACAAAGATGTTAGTCTTTACTCTTGGAATTTTGGTATATGGAATATGAGGTTTGGTGTTGTCAAAGATAATGTTTATTTAATGGTTTATTTGTTTGCCTGACTCCTTTGCTTTTGGGTGCGGCACCACTGATGTTCATCAGCAATAATTTTGTTCAGTGTCACTTCAAAGATAGAACTTCTCATGTTATGGTTATCAGCTTCCTATGTCTCCATCTCTTTTTCTGCTGCTGTGAGTGGCCTGTGGGCTCAGTTCAAGCTGGAGTTCTCATTTCCCAAAACATTCCCAGTTGGGATGTTGGCTCTGGGACACATGAATATGAAACAACTCTGAAATGCACTTCTGGACTTCATTGCCTATCAGTAAATCTGTGTTACTGCCTGTATTTCATGGGTTATAAATCAGCAGTGGTACTCGATTTTTCCTGTTTCCTGCAGCTTGGAGCACATTCTGAGTGTTTTCATGTCTTGGGTTTCTCACTGCGTCCCATTCATCTTCTGGGGGACAGTTCTGATTCCAGCAATGGAAAGGATTCCTGACATCTCTGGTTCTTTGTGGGCTTTGAATTTCACTCTCACAACGTGTTCAGGTGGACCCTGGGAAGCAAGGGCCTGAAGCTGAAGATCTGAAAGAGTGTTGCTTACACATTGTAGCTTTTCTAACCAAGTATATTGCAATGTAATTTTTATCTCTGGTTTATGGGACTTCAAAGACTCAACTCACTCAGAAAGTCTGTGATAGCTTTATCTCAGAGTCTTGAAACTGAGTCTTTATCAGAAACATAAATAATTTGACACAGTCCCTGACCTTGGGGCAGGAAGAGACCAGAGATAGTGAAGGCTGGTTTGTCTGTCCTCCTTTGGGTTGTGATTCACCCACTCCTGTGGAGGTCATTGTCAGGACATCCTGGAAGACCATGTGGTTACTCCTGCAAGGCTACCTGGATGGCAAATACAGGGGCTCTTTGTATTCTGGTTCTGTGTAAACTTTCACCTCTGGAGCCACAATCCAGCAAAATAAATAAAACACTGAAATCCTTGTCTGATTTTTTTTTTTTCCTCTCTCTGCAGTCCTAAATGCAGAGAACTGAGTCAAACACACATTTATTGATGCACATTCCCAGCAGGCTTCCATTTATATTTAGTGTGTTTTGTGTTAAAAAATAACAAACCTCTCTCCTGTGCAGTTGTTTTCATTTTGAGCTTTTCACGTGCATGTAATCAGTGTCTTACTGAGAGCAGTGCAAGCATAACTTTCTTTTTTTAACCACAGGGCCTAGAAGTGAGGCAATTTTGAGTGCTTGAATACAAAACTTGCAGTACAGTACTATTGAGTGTGTTTATATCCAACATTACGACAAAGAAATGAAGCTTGAGTAAATAAAAGTAATATATGGAACTATTTTTGGCATTCCAGCTAATGAACAGTCTTTAGGTAATTCTCTGAACTATGTTTAATCTCTGCAGTAAGATATTGATACCACTGCTAATAATTAGTGTAGTGAATTTCTGGAAGCACTTTGTGCTCCACAGTACCATAGTAAGCTAGAAAATGGAATTTAAGCCTCATATTGACATGCTGGGCCTAATGGAGGCATTGGGTGAGTAGGATTATAGGTCAGGAGTTTCTGTTCCTGTTGATGTCTCTCAACCTCCCACAGAACAAGTACACAATTATACCTATTTAATGAGATTTGAATTTGAGGTTCTTTGTGAGCCTTCTCTAAAATATACAATACCTTTTAGTATTGGATGTATCCTATTCCAAGAGACATTTGGCTCTTCCTTGGGCTTCAAATGACCTGTCACCAGATTATTTTTTTCAAGTGTTTGTTTGTGTGTTTGTCAGTTGTTTTATCTGATGAGCTTCTGTTTACCCAAGACTAGAATTGAATGAACCTGAAAGTTGTAAAAGTATGATTAACTCTTTGTGGTTTTTATGGTTGGTTGATTTTTTTGTTTGTTTGTTTGTTTCTACAGGTAAAGCAACATAGTTTTGTGGCACACTTTTTTGTAGTTCCCAGTGTGTACAATTTATCAAATAACAACCAGATTTTTTACAAAACTACATAGCTCCAATTTACTGCTACACTGTAGAACTGTGAAAATCAGTTAATGCCATTGCTTCTCAAGAATCTTTGGTTAAAATCCTGTTTGAGTTACTTTTGTTTATTTATGTCATATTAAATTAAGCATGAGTTCTTCTTTCATCCCTAGCCTGACACAGGAAAAGTAATTGTTTAATAATGTTTTAGAGCCTTGAGAAATCAAGAGTGTCTCAGCCAGAGGTCGAGAAGATATCTGGACTATCTCCAGAATTTCCAGTTTAATTACTTTCTTCTTGTTCAACTGAAACAAATTCATCTTTAGAAAATATGTAATGTCAATGAAATATGAGTTCCTGTATTAAACTTATTTTTCAATTAGAGTAACTGGAAATATGTGCACAGAACTAACTTTTCCTAATTGAATGGTGAGGAAATTAATTTCCATAGAGTTACAGGAAAAATATAATAATTACCATTTCTCTTTTGACTCAGCAGTTGACAAAAGAATAATCACCTTTTTGGAGGTATTTTTAACTTAGTCTTTTAAGCATAATGACTGTTTGATTTTAGCATGTGTTTAACTTTCAAGACTCTATATTTAAAAAGTAGTATGTGTGCTATTTTAATCCATTGCCTTTTTTTGCAGTACTTCCTAAGCAAGAGATTGGAGGAAACAATATGAATATTATGCTTTTCAGGTATATGCATAGCTATTTTTGGCTTGTCCTCATTAAAGGGGAGGTATGATGGCCGAGACAGGATTTCAGATGCTGTTTTCTTTAAGGTGTGTGGAATAAAGAGACAGCCTCAGGAGGAAAAATGTATTTTATTGACGACTTAGAAGAATATCATAGTATAATTTAAATACCTCTGCTGAATAATGTAGTTTTCAATGAAAGCATGAGCTGATGAATGAAAAGGAAGCCTCATCAAGTTATTGTTAAGGAATGATTCTAAAGATGGAAACGTGGAGATGTGAGTGTGTAACTGCCCAGCTAAAGGATGTAAAAAGAGAACACTGCCATATGAACAAAGTTAAAACCAAACCAACCCAAATACCTTTAAATTATGGTAATTCCTCTGAGCAGCCTTTTATGGGATTGGTTGTGGGCTCCAGCTGTCGTGGAAGTTGTTTGAGTTTTCAAATTAAATTGTTGCCTCACATGAAGTTATGAAGCATTAGCTGTGTGTCACTCACCCAAATTAAAGGTTCCCATCTCTAGATTAGCTCCCCATCTGGGTTGTGCCAGGGAGCTGGAGCTGGAACCAAGGTCTTTCAGAAGGGACAGAGTCACAGCTCTTGCCTTTATGAGTAAGATTACATCCAGTGCTGAGATTTTAGATGTTTTATTGTGTTGGAGGCCAGAGATCCTGGAGTTTTTGCTCAGAACCCATGAAGATGCCCAGCTCCTTGGGATTGGTGATGCTCTGGAGCTGGAGGGAGACTGCTCCATTCAGCAGGAGCTGCTGCAGTGTCACTTTGGTAATTCTGTGGGGGCTGTGCCGTCATCAGATCTGCTGCAAAGCTAGAAACAGGGACACAGACTTTACAGCTTGTCCCCAGGGCAACTCTGACATTTCCATCCTCAGCTGCACTGTGCTCACCTCCTGCTCCTGAGGGGTAAAACTGTCCTGCACAAAATTGGGAATAATCTCACCTCTGGACTGGCTGGTGTGGTGTGACTGTTTTCTGGATCCAACATGGCTGTTTCTTGTCTTTCTACCTTGCCAATTTATCTTTATTCATGGCCTGTGCAAGGCACTGGTTGAAGGACATGTTGCTCCAGGAGCAGCTGGAATAAGGATGTCGGCTTGCTTTTTATTTATTTTTTTTGTTCAGTTTTGCACTTAGAAAACAAGCAAATGTTGTTTGGATTAAAGAAAAAAAAAAGTCTGCTGTGTAAAATTTGCTCAGAACTCTGTATCCCTCTTTGGTTTAATCATCTAAGAACAAATGAGATTTTCTGTTGGGGAAGTAGTTTTATATGTATTTGTGCTCCTTGCCCTTGTGCAGTAGTACTGCCAATTATATTTATTAGCCCTAAATATTAAACAGCTGGAAGGATTCCATTGTATAAAAATAAGACATTTGAGACCTGGAAGGATGCCATTTCTAATACAGCCAGCTGGTGCTTTTTACAGTTACATTCAGCACAACACTACTGAATTTCACTGTACATTGAGTGTTGTGTTAATGACAATAGGAGAACGTGGGGTGGTTTGGGATTTCTCTAGGAAATGCCATTTTGTAAACAGACATTGTTCTGAAAGACTGGCTAGCAGGGAAATGCTATATTATGCACCTGTTTTTTGCATTTTGATGTAAATACTTTTTTTATTTATGTGTTTTGCTGGCAAATACGAAACAACAAACTGCAGGGGCTTTTCAAATGTGAATTTTTAAGTGTTCTCATGCCACAGATGTTTTTCACTTTCTCTGTTGTGGTGCTGTTTTCCCATTTAAGTAATGGTTTCATTTTTAAAAAATCCTGCTTGCTGATGCTTCTGAAAGGATTTGTGCTTTTTTTTTTTTGCTTTTTTTTTTGTTTTTTTAATAAAATGAAACCATCATTGTTATGGTACAAGAAATAACTAAAATAGTAACAAAAATTGCCCCACTATTAATTCCTAATCTGTTTGTTAGAAAACTGAGGCATAAATGTAGGTAAGGGATTTCTTCCTGTTTAGGTAGCCAGGAAACAGTTTGGAGAAGTGGATTCTTCCCACTTTTGATTGATTATGTCCTGATTATTTCTTTGTAAAGGTTTGCCATCACTGCTACATCCAGTTTTAGGTGCTAGGTCGTGCTTTAGGTGAAGCAAAGGATAGTGCTGGACAACCTATTACTTTTTATTTGTGTAATTATAAAATATTTACAGGAGCTGATTGTTATGAGCTAAGTGTGATGTCTAACCTTGTGTGAAATAACTTCTAATTATAATTACTTGGAAACACATTTTTTTTTCATCAGATTGTCACATCCACAGCCTTGTCTGAGATCCATCCTGAGCAAATTTCCATCTCAGAAGCAGCTACACTTAGAGGCTGTGTCTTACCTAGTTTATTCAATGCTTTTGGAGAAAGGTACTTTTATAAAAATCCCATACAGATTTCAGCCATGAGGACTTTTGTGATGAGAACTTCCCAGAAAATCTGCTTAACCTGTGAGATAAGTAAGATCTAAATAAGACCTGCTTCTCCAGGAGATGAATAGCCTAGGGAAGAAAATGAAGCTGTAAATGCTTTGCTTGTCCAAGCTGTGGAGGGGTGTTTGAATGCTGGATTCAGATGTCTGTTAGGAACTCAGATGTTTCCCTCCTTGTGCTGACCTTTTTACCTCTCTGTGATTAAGAGGCTTTTGCTTGCTGAAGGGTGAGAATCAGCTGTCCTTACAAATTTGATGTTGAAGTGCTCATCTGTCTGCCAATTAGAGATAGGGGGAAAAAAGATCGCTTTCCTTGTCTTTCTGTAATTTGGTTTAATTATTAGTTTAGTATTCCCATGATAAGGTTTCTTGCTTTCTCAATATTGTTTATGTGTGCTTAGCTTCTGTAAGACATTTATTATATTTATTTTATTTTATGTCACAGTTCTTAAAACCTCAATAGCATAACTGCATGGAACACAGATCTGACTGGTCTGGATAATTTGGGATAAATTTGGGGCTAGTTGTGTGGTAAAATGCTAGTACTCAGTTTTTCTTGGGAAAATTTAGTATCTGGATAGTCTCAATGAGCTTCTCATCTCACCTGAGCACTCAACAGACAAGATATTAATATTTTGTCTTGGTTGTAATTCTGAAACTGTTTTGCTTAGCTGTGAAGACATCCAAGTTTTAAATTTCTTAAAATCCCAAATCAGATAATTTTTTGTCCTCTGATCTCATCTGGGTGGTATTTATGGGCCTTGAATCAGCATCTTTGGTGATGTTACGAGGAAAGTTTTCATACTGATGAGCTGCCCTAGAATGCATTCTCTTATAATATGGTCATTACAGGGTTTTTGTTAATAGCCACCTTTCAGAGCTCTTGCATCCTGCTACTATTTTGTTAAGCTTTTAAACAGTATGTGGGGTGGTTCTTTTTTTTTTTTTTTAATTTAGACTTGAATTTTAATGTTCATCTGAAGTTGGAGTTTTATACTTTGTAGTTGAAGCGTTTTATAGCAATGTGATGCTGACAGAAAAAATGGGCCTTTTTTTTTTGCAATTACACAGTTGCATATATTTTGTATTGTGAATCACAAAATATCCCTCTGTTTCTTATTGTAATTCAGATTTTTTTAAAATTATGATGGATAAAAAGACACAAAAAGTGATGTCACAGGCA
The DNA here is from genome assembly GCA_024734035.1 of Alethe castanea. NCBI lineage: Eukaryota > Metazoa > Chordata > Aves > Passeriformes > Muscicapidae > Alethe > Alethe castanea. The sequence goes on from JANRGV010000051.1 coordinate 2,487,263, forward strand.
GGATGAAAGAATTGAGATCACTCATGTCCTAGATTCCCACATTGAGAGGGAGCTTTTCATTGAGGCTGCTCATAACATCCTAGAAACGTCCTACATTCACTTCTGTACATTTCCTTTTGTAAAGAAATTGCAAGAAATAAACCAAAGCCATAAGTCCAGCACAGTGTCAGATCTTGGAGAAGAAAATCCTTTTTGGCCCAACTTTGTCACTCAAAGACATGAGTTAGACTCTCTCACTGGGGATCTGAAGATTTTTCTGCACCACTGAAAGCAATCTCTTGTTTCCTGTCATTGCCAGTATCCAAAGAAGATTTTAAAAAGTGAAAAGCAAACAAAAGAACATTTTCCAAAAGCCAAATTACACGCTGGGAAGGGAGTGATGCTGTGGCACTTCTGGACATGCTTCAAAAGTATTGAAAGTGCCTGAAGGCACCAGGGGAATATGACATAAATACTATGTAATAATATGAATTCAGAAATTGTGCCCCACACCATTCTGTCATAGAGTCCCTAACACTTTTTTATAAACATCTTCCTAAAAAATTCTGACTTTATCATTCCTATTGGATTTGGAGGAGGATAGTCCTGTCATCCACCATTCCAGAATTTAGGGCTTGCCTATTAATTTCCTCTCTAACAATAGCCAAGACTGATAAATACCCATTAGTTTTGTACAGTATTGAGAGAAAGAAGTTCTGGCTGGGACACCTCTGCAGTGTAATGCTGCATGGGCTCAAGATTTGGTTTTTATTTGTCACTGCCTTGACCTCATTTGGTTGATAATAAATTAGGCCAATGTCCCCTGTTTTGTCTGTGGCAGTAACAGGTGAGTGATCTTTCCTGCTCCTTGTCTTGACCCACAAGTCTTTTGCTGTATTTTCTCTCCCCTGTCCATCTGTTTTATTATTTTCCCTGCTTAATTCCATCCCTGGAATAAGAATTTTTCCCAATTTATTATTTTTATTTTTTTTTTAAAAAGAATTTTTGTAACGATTGTAACTTTACAGAGCAAGTTGAACACGTGAATTGCAAGTACCAAAATAAAATTTTAAACAAGTACAAATACAGGGGTTTGAGAAACCTTACTGAATAGAAAAAGCTCAGTGTTCTTGATTATCTGTATTACCATTAAGATTCCTTTGAAATGGCAATACAAAGGCTTACTGGGAAGACTTGCAATGCATGAGCAATGCAAATGTACTGCTTGCTTTTTACTTTGATCATAATAATTACTGAATTCCCAAATGTACTTGAATCTGGTACGTGTTGTGATTTGAATGCTCTTCCTGTAGTTTTGGTGGCTTATTTCATCTTTTTCTAGTGAAATAGCTGCAGCCTCCACAGTTTTATAACTGTTGAAGTAATTTACTTAAATTAGTACCAAGTGTGTGAGTGGCATTTCCCTTCAGCAATGTTTCAGCATTAAACGACAGATTTAAAATTTTGTTGTTCATGTAAGTGGACTAACACAGACTTCCAGGCAATTTCATCTTCATTGAAAATTGCTGAAATTTTAATGGCATGAAGTTATTAATTGAATATTATTATCTTCTGGATGAAGAACATAGTAGTGATGCTGCCTTTGTATGCAAGTCCTATATGTACATTCAAAAGTCTGTGTAAGCATGTTGGATAAGAAACTTATGGCAAAAAAGAAATTGCCATGAGATTTGTTCAGAAAACTAATGTCTTGCTGTGGAGATGTTTTAAACTCTGCCAGTTCCTGGTTTTTTCTGTCTCCCACTGGACATTTAAAATAGAACTGATTAGAAATTATATGGAAATGATAATCACTAGATGACTTCTGAATCAGCATGAGCTGCTTAAAATGTCTGTAAAATTTGGTTTCATTATATTATCCTGTCTAGTTTCATCCAGGTGTTTTTACTCAGTATTTATTTGTCCAGGTAAGAGCTGCAGATAAATCATCCAGCTTCACTGCAGGCAATTATGGCTCTTTGAGGCAGGGTTGGCTCAGGGCCTGTGCTTGTACAAGGACATCTGTCAGAGTCCTTCACTCAGTTTTGGGAAGCTGGCAGGGGCTGGGAGCCAGGGTCCAGCTGCCTCTTCTGCAGGCATCCTTGTATGGCTGGTGCCAAGCTCTCAAGTGGCCATGAGCTCCAGTGTGGCAATTTTGACTCCAAAAGTTCCTGCACTGCTGGCTCTTTTTGGAAATAGATTCTGTTATGGCGTGCTGCAGCTTATCAGCTGCTGTAGAACCATCCAAGATTGTGTTTTCAATTCTGTGAAACTAGTCAGGAAGAGATAAAACTTGTGTATAGTCAGTTCACTGTAAAGTGAACTGCAGTAAACTTGGTTTCAATTAAAGCAAAGAGTATTTACACTGCTTTTATCTGCTGGTTTAATAACGTGGTTTAAAATCGCATCTTCAGTGGCGTGTGGACAACTTCATTGTGCAGACCAGCTCTTAGATAAAAATTTCCTTAAATTAATGGATTGGGACTGAGAACTCTCTGATGCTGCTCTGATATGTCCATGCTTTTTTCCTTTCTTTGCATATGTGTGTGGTATACATACATTGTAAACCCAAGAAACTGTAAGCACTTCTGCACCATGATTTTTCTCTTTAGAGTGGGAATATTCTTTCCTCTCCTACTGTCTGCACTACACTAAAGTCCTGTAACAAAAGATGCTTATGCAGAAGAAGTAATTATTAGATTGAGATCTTAAGTAGGAAATTGATGAGACTTGATTTTTGAGGGAAGATGTTTTTCTGGTAGAAATTCTTCTTTGTCTCCCTTCCTCAGGAGTGGCAGTGACTTCTGACAACATACTTGATTCTCCAGTTTTTGCTGAAGGGTTTTTTTTTAATTTTTTTTTCCTGTGGTTGGTAAATATTCCCCTTTGGTAAGTGTGACTTTGGAAACCAGGTATGTGAGTAATTCACAAGCAGGAAGCCACTTCCTTCATGTTTTGGGTCAAGAAAGTTTGTCAGCTGATGCCTGCTGTAAAAGCAAATCATGACCCTATGTTCTTTAAAACCATTCCAGTGTCACAGCCCATGTAGTCCACAGAAGAACCAACTAATCAGAATATGGTAAATTGGTAGCAATTCTTAGTCCAGCTCAACCCAGTTTTTGGAGTTATTGTTTGTCAGAGTACATATATCCCAAGGAAAATCAATTGTCATGCTTTGAATAAATGTAAAACTGTAACATTTTGTTGTGTCTGTATGGAATTTCAGTTGGAGCTGTTGGCTTTTGTTCAATCTTAGAAATAAAACTGTTTCCAACAGGGCAAATATGTGTTGTCCTTAAGGATCTCTTCCATTTGAGGTGAGTGTAGTTGTTGTAAAGACATGGAATTGTGGAACTGCTTATTGTTTAGGAAATCACAGGTTTTTAGTAGTGCAAAACAGCTCTAGCATCTCTTTCATTCCCCTTGAAGTAACTTGGTAAAAACTGACTTCTTAATGGTGAATTCTGTGTTCACTTAAGATGTTTCTGTTTTTTAATAAGAAAAAAGTGAGAGGAGGTTCAACCAGATCTTACTGTTTATTTTATAGTGATGTCCACGCAAAGTTATTTTTGCTTTTTCACAGCTTTTGATCTAAATGTCATTTTTGTTGATATAACAATTAATCTTAAAACATTTTCTTTTCTTCTTTTTTACTTTTGAATCCAGTGGGAAGAGATCAGTGGTGTTGACGAGCACTACACCCCAATCAGAACTTACCAAGTGTGCAATGTCATGGATCACAGCCAGAACAACTGGCTGCGGACAAACTGGATCCCGCGCAACTCGGCTCAGAAGATCTACGTGGAGCTCAAGTTCACCCTGAGGGACTGCAACAGCATCCCCCTGGTCCTGGGCACCTGCAAGGAGACCTTCAACCTCTATTACATGGAGTCTGACGACGACCACTCGGTCAAGTTCAAGGAGAGCCAGTTCGTGAAGATCGACACCATCGCGGCCGACGAGAGCTTCACGCAGATGGACCTCGGCGACCGGATCCTCAAGCTGAACACAGAGATCCGTGAGGTGGGACCCATCAGCAGGAAGGGCTTCTTCCTGGCCTTCCAGGACGTGGGCGCCTGCGTCGCCCTGGTGTCGGTGCGGGTGTACTTCAAGAAGTGCCCTTTCACCGTCAAGAACCTGGCCATGTTCCCCGACACGGTGCCCATGGACTCCCAGTCGCTGGTGGAGGTGCGGGGCTCCTGTGTCAACCACTCCAAGGAGGAGGAGCCCCCCAAGATGTACTGCAGCACCGAGGGGGAGTGGCTGGTGCCCATCGGGAAGTGCTTGTGCAACGCTGGCTACGAAGAGAGAGGCTTTGCGTGCCAAGGTAACGATGCCCTCCGTGCCCGGAGCTCTGCTCCCAGCAGGGGCTTCCCCGTGTTCCCCTGCTCCCTCTGGTGGGTCCTGCTCCTTTTCTCCAGCTTCTGGAGAGAAACCAGGTGGTGAAACTGCCGTGGAAACGGGGTTTGTGTAAGCTGTGTGAATAGCGTCATCGGCTAAAAATATTCCATAAGAGTCAACAATTGATTCTTAGTAATGCCAAATTTTTTAGTGGTTGTGTAGCAAATCTAGCTTCTCGTACCATTCTTGGACCTTCTTCCAGTTTAAAATGGTTTTCTTAAATGTCTGTGTCAAAAAAGTGATTTTTTCAGTGTCTTTTTGTCTTTTAAACTTTGTGTCTCGATATGACTTTTGCCACTGAGCTGTATTGATTAATCGGAACTGGTTGGTAAAAAACATGTGGTATTGCTCCTGTAGCATAATTACTAAATGCAGATGCATTTGGAAGATTAATAGTTGATGTTTATTCATGAATACTCATGTATTTTAACTCCATTTTCTCCAAACTTTTGATTTCTGCAAACGGTGGTTATGTGAATGCTCCCAAGAACTGGGGATTTGGATTTTTTACAGAAATGGTCTTTTAAAACTTAGAGAAATGAATGTTGTATTTACTAATTTTAATACCAACCAAGATGATAGCAGCTAACATTTTAATGCTTTTTATAAAATTACATTTTGAAGTTTTGTGCTGATTCAACCTTTTCACAGAATGCCTTGAAGGGTGCTGGTTATGGCAAAGGGTCTTCCATTAAATATATAAGTAAAAATTAAACCGTAGTATCTGGAAATCCCATGGTTGGAGGCAGAATAGCTGAGATATTTTCTGTGGGGGGTGTGTATGTGTAAAACAGAAATTTAAAGTATTCTGAACCTGGCTGGGACAGCGCCTACTCATTTTTAATCAGTCCTATAGCAATACTTGTGTCAAACAAATAAGTCCTGGGGAGTTACTGGGAACCCAACAAACCATAGCCATGAATTTTCTCAGAAAATGACAGGGAAACATCTGGGGGAAAGGGTAAGAGTGTTCTTGCTTTGATTTTTAAATAGATTTTAAATAATTTTTTGCCCTTGAATAAATTGAGTAGCCAGGTCTGAGGATGCTTTTGTGGGGTTAGATACTGTTATTTATAAAAAAACAAAGTAAACTCTTCTGTTAAAAGTTGAATTCAGGGGAGGGTTTTTTATTGTTCAGAAATGCTTTATCCAGGGCCTCCTACAGCTGCACTTAGAACTGCCAAAACACGAGTGAATCTTTTATCCACTGTGTATGTTCTTGCTTGCTGCAGAGCCTGTGTTGCTGTAAATGGCTGAAAGCTGTTGGTTTAGAGTTTCACTTACCCATGAGCAGAGAGACAGGCGCTCCAGAAAGCAACAGAACTGCAACTGAGCAAAAGTAAAGCTAAATAAATTCAACTAAACTTCTATTAAAAACAAGTTCTCAAATGCTTGGGGCAGGCAAGGCAGCTCCTGCTGAGTTCTGCATAGGAAATCAGACCATAGAATGAATATATTTTTCTGGTTTGGTTTTTTTTTTCTTCACTCACTGTTGATCAAGGGGGTTATATATGATGAAGCCATTAACAGTAGCAACATTCTTCTTTATTCTGATTTAACATAGAAGGTTCTGCTAGGTTTTGTTGGAAGTCATATTGATCAGATTCTTTCAGTGTGCTGTGACTGAAGTGGCTCTTTAAAAGCAGGAACTCAAAACCTCACATTTTTCGGCATCGGTGGCACAGAAAGAGTTGCAAAACACAGAAAAGCAGTTCAGCTTTGACCTCAAGGCTGCTCCTGCATCTTTCCTTTTCTTTTTCTTCTCTCCTTCTCTTGCTCCATCATTTAGGGTGTTTAAGGATTTTTGTTTGGTTGTTTTTTTTAGTCATCAAAAGGGAGGTAGAATCAGGGCAGTGGCAATGTAACACAAAATGGTGTTACAAGCATGGGCTGGGATAAAGGCATAACCTAGGAAAAATAAGTTTCAGTTGAAGTCTGAAGGAGTAATTAGTAGCAGAGATTATTGTCTTCCCAGTAGCTGAAAACATTTAAGAGCTTAGTGTCCATCACGACTTGATCCTGTGTTCAGACTTTCTGATTTTGTTTCCATAATGCTGTTTTCATAAACAATGTCATTTTGTATTAACAGGAGCTTATACCTGAGGATTAAAATGAAGGACCTTAATGGCATAAGATCAGACTATTTAAATTTGATTCAGAACAGCTCTTCTTTGCACTTGGAAAATTAGGCACAGTCATGGCCTCCCAAATAACACAAATTTCACCAAATTCCTTGACTGCTTTCTTTTCTCTGCATAACCAGAATAAGATGACATAAACTCAGACCATTTTTTGTTATTGGTGCATGTTTTTATAACACATTTCTATGTAAGCTGTTAAAAGCCAGCTCAGCTGATGAGTTCTTTCTGGGTGGAATATTGTTCTGTACTGGATCCTGTTGACTGATTTTTACATGTACAGCAGCAGCATCCCTAGCCATCAATCAGCAAAAGAATTTCACTGTGACCATCCTTGTCCTCTTTATTGGAAGTGTGTGGAGAAATTATTTCCTAAAAGTTAATTTTAGACCTCACTTTGAGGAATTCTAGTATTTTTTAACGCTTTAGATTACTAGCTTAAGATTTAATGCTTCCTCTAGCAAAAGCTTGTGCACCTGCTCAGTGTTTTGGAGAGATCAGGTTTTTCTGAGGTAAAGTGTGTTGGGGAGCAACTCTTTCATACCTATTTTCCCTCTAAATTAATACATATGTTAGTTAATTAAAATGGTGTATATCATACACTGTAGGCTGTTTGTTATTACAGCTTTTTTAGCATCACAGTGATCCTATTTAACCTTATTTTAATATTTCATGGTTGAACAGGGCTTCTTCCTCACAACATCTTTTATAAATTATATTTTCCTGCCGCTCTCCATCTCCATCTCCATCTCTATGGCATCTTCTCTCTTTGAATTAGTGTGTTTTAATTAGGGGAAAAAAGCCCCAACTGACTGGAACTACACACTAAGCTTAATGCTTTCTAATAATCTCCATCCTGCTCCTCAGTCACCAAGGAAAAAAATCATATTTTCAATTTGTTCCACATCAAACAGGCAGAGTAGATCAGGTCAGATCTGTCTTAATATTATTTCTCTGACAGTGACTAATGTCATCCTCTTAAGGAAACTAAGGGCAAGTGTAAGAACCTGTATAAAAGTGCAGCTTTCCTGGGTAAAGCTTCTGCCAATCTACTGCTGACTTTTTAAGATACATTTTGTAAGAATGACTACGTGCCACAGGAATCAGTCTCTTGTTAATTTGCCTGTATTTCGACTCATATTTTTAGGCTCTTAATTTTTTAAAGTAATGAATACCATACCTTGTGTGGAAAACAACTTCTTGCTGTGTTTAATGCTTGTCTTTTAGAGTCACTGGGATAAGGTTTTCCATGTCCCTGTGTAATGAGGAAATAACTGCTCCCTTTCTAGCTTCCATATTAACAAATTTCAAGATCTCTTTCATATTTAATATCTCATCTCTAATACCTCTTCTCTGAGCTTTTCCTCTCTACTAGTGCCTTTTTTAGAGGACAGACTAATTGCTCTATACCTCATCCTTTTTGACTGCCTCTGTACCTATTCAAAGTAAACAACGTGATTTTTACGGAAAAGGCAATGAGTCTGTGTGCACTGTTTAAGTTTCAAGTGCAGGTGGAGATTAGACAAGTGCTTTAGAGTTTAGAACAGCCCAGAGATTGAGTTAAAAAAAGGAGCATTCACATCACCTGCCCAGTGAAAAGCTTGACTCAGTTTTACTTTGAACACGATAGAAAAAATAGATCTCACTGTCTGAAGGTTGGTTAGTTGGGGTATTGATACCAGAATAAATGGGAAAATGTAGGATAAATGGCAGAAAAACTGTCTGTAGTTCTGTAATGATCTAAAGGCTCCTCAGGGAAATAATGGAAGCCTCATTTCAGGAGTTGTTTTTTTAAAAATTGCAGTAAGCAGATGATAAAGGAAATCCTGCACTGGCAGGTTTGGTCTGATAAATCTTTTCCATCCTGAATGTGTCTGTTCTGTTGTTGGCTATTTCATGGACTTCAGAAAGACCAGTTGGACATGGAAAAGGTTATTTTTCATTACAATGTTCTTAATTAGCAAGCGTGCAGCGGGCAATTTTTTATCCATGTGGGACTATGAGTGAGCTTTAATGCTCTTTTGGAGGCTTCCAACAGGTGATCCTCTAGACCAAAACCAAATTTTCTGGCTCTGGTTATCAAATGAAAAATTTAAATTGGTGGGCCTGAACAGAATGACCCAAAAAGCACAGAATAACATTTTCTGCATGGTGTTGTTTCAAGGTACAGTTCTAAATTTTAGTTACTGGAATTGAGTAAGTCTGAACTGTAAATTTCCTATGTAATGCTATGTAATAAAGTTGTAAGTTTTAATCATGAGTGACTGGTACATTTTCTATAACAAAGCCAGAAGGAAAAAGAATGTAAGCCAACAGTTCTTCCTTATGTGTTTAACTTTTAGCTATTAATCAGGTGGATTAAATGGGAGAAAAGGGAGTAAGGTGTAAAGGAGAAAGAGGATAAGTTCACCCACTGTACCTGGTTATTGCAAAAATGACTTCACATAATTTCCTCTAACACTAAATTTTTCAGTGCTTCAAATTGTGCAGTGAGCATCTCCTAAATCATATTTCTCTCTCTGAGTTTCTGGAGATATGAAAGGAATGCCATCTGTGGCTTCTAAATCTGAACCATCACATACATTGCTTAATTCTTTGAGTGGAATGACTGCTGCACTTGAGGTAAAAATATATAAAACATCATTAATACCAAGGAAGCAAAGCAATTTTCTAGACTTCTTTTTTTTTCCTCTATGCTTTAAATAACCATTTTGTCTCTGCATAAGTAAACCTAATTTTTACTTTTCTAGATCAGTAGATCTAGAAAAAAAATTTACTTTACATATAAAGAGAAAAAGATACGGTGAGGAACTACTCAATTTTGTACAAGTGAAAACAGAAAGAAGGCTCAAATGCTTTTTGCAACTGGAAAGTGTCCTTTGGAATTAATTGAGTGGCCTGGATGTGTTACAGTGCAAAAAATGTGTGCCCTTAACTCTTAGACTCTGCACAGGAGCAATTATATTTAATAAAATGTAGGCATGGATCATGTGGAGATCATACAACATAATAATGGAGCTATCTAAAAAGTTTCCTTTCACATGAAATCTGAAAAAGCAGGGGATTCAATTTTTTAAAGAGGAGGTCTGAGGTGTGGTTTCTATTCCTTTAGTTTGTATTGTTTTGATTTTAAAAAGCAGGAGGGATGCTTTTTAAAAGGACTCTTAATCCTTCAAGCTGGTAAGCTAAAATGACAGCAGCTATGAATTATGAATCACTTCATTTGTAAAATATTCATTGTCTTTATCCACTTTATGTTTTATAAGTACATAAAAAGAGCACAACAGTGAAGTATTTAAATTCCTGCTAATAATTTAGTTAACTCTTAGAAAAGTTATGTTTAAGATGTCCAGATGATTTTTATGGGAGAAGAATTATGTTGCATTCAATACTTCCTAAAGATCCCAGCCAACTTTTTATGTAACATTTTCTGACTGTTACAAATTTGGAAAATATTCTCCAATTTGTTCGTCATAAGCAGTAAATATAAAATTGCAAGTTTTTAAGGCAAACTTTATTGGGCACAGTGTTGAGGCTTTTTGACCACATTTGTCACACATCCTGAAGAAAAAAATAAATTCTGAAATTATTGTAAAAATGATTTTTTTAAATGCAATACTATGCACATTCTTTCATACATGTAAGAAAAGTGTTCTTTCAGCCCTTTTTTAGTTTATTGAAAAAGCCTTTACTAAATTTCTTGGAGATTGTGATAGAAGTATTTAAAATCATGATTAAAAATGTTACAATAAGGTTTTTAACATTCAATGATTAGGAGCTTGAGTGTAACATTCCTGTTAAGTGTTCTTAGAAAACTTAGCAATACATCTCTCCAAACTGTTCTGTACTACTGTTCAGTGTCAATATATGGCAGCACTAGATAATTTAAAATTGAATTTTTGTATTTAAAACCAGGTGGGAAATGGAAAGATTCACTCAGAAATAATGGAAATATTTGCAAAACTGTTAATGACTCACAAAATGCAACTTAATACAGTTGGATGTTTGTTTAATCCAGATATGTTACCACTTTACAAGTGTTTGTTCTGCCACTTTGTGGGTGTGTTGATGATTTTTTCCTTGTCTCCCTTACCTGCTTTGCAAACAACCAAATGACCACCCCACTCCAAACTCTGACCAAAAAAACTCCTCAAACCCCACACCCCACTGCCTGGAACCCAATTTAACAAGTTTGTGAAACACCTACTTGCTCTTCTCAGCAAGAAATATTTGCCTTAATTCTGTGGCACTTACACGTTCAAGAGCACCACCACTGAATTTGTGTGCAGGCTTTTCCTGCAGGATTCTTCTGGATGTCTGTCACTGAGAATCCTAAGGGATCTCCCTGGCATTTCCTTAACCTTTTCACTGTAATGGGCTCCCTTCTTTGGAGGCTTTCAAAAGATTAAAGACTAAATAATGAGTATCATCCTCAGCAAGTTTCTCTCTCCAGGCCTTGGGAGATTTTTTAATCTTGGAGTTGCAGGAAGGTTGTGTTGTCAGTGGGAATTCAGGGAACTTTTTCCATTGGGAGTTCACAGAGCCAGTTGACAATCCCTTATTATTCCTAGAGTGGGACTTGTAAAGGCCGACAGGGGTTTGCATTGCCACTGGCAGCTGGCACTAGGCTTTAAAGAGAGAGCAATTGCAGCAAGAGCTGTGAGTTTTGATAACACACAACTCTGGAAATGCTCTCAGGGTAAGGACCATCTTGAAAGCTGAGTACAAGATGAGGAGAATCTTCTCTGAGTCTGCTGCTCCTCAGTGTGAAGCACAAGATGTTGTCAAAACATGCTCTTGGCAGACATCTAAATAAGCAGCAATTGATAGCAGACTTTATTGAAGCACTCAGACTGTGGGGGAAGTACCAGCATTTGCTGTTTCTTGGATGACAAACTGAATAACATTCAGTGCATTTGTAGTGCCTCGTCCTCCTTGCGCTTGAAATTGCAGCGTTATTCTTTGTAGCACGCCAGGAAAATAATAACTTGGACTTCACACAGCCTGTTCAGGGAGAGAAAATGCAAAGTTCACTGCCTAGAATTTGTTTGTAGCTTCAGCTTTTAAGTTCCTGCACCAGATACCCTGGCAATTAGTGTAGGTGTTGTTCTGAGGCAGGGATAGACCCAAACAATGTCAAATCCTCCACAGGTCAAGGAGGTGAATTATTTCTCTGTCATGGCTCTGTGGGTTCAGTGGTTGTCTACTGTAAGGTTAAAATTTGATGTGATAATTTAGAACAGCTGCTCTTTGACAGGAAGATTCACTTTCAGCAAGGGAAGAAAAAGCCATATGGCAAAAGTTGATGCTGTGCCAGGCCTGAATAGCTGCAGAAGTGATACAGGACAGTTCTCTTCAACATTATGCTTGAAGTAATGCATTTTACTTGCCATTGGTGTTTCCAATCTGTGTGCTTTTTTAAATCATACCTTAACTGACATACAAGTACTTTTTTCTAGTTATTTTTATATAATGTTTTTTATTAACCATGATGAATAATTGACAGAAAAGGGTTGGGGGGCTTTAAAAATACACAGTTTATTCATAGCCATATCCAGACCACTCTTTGTACTCTGAAAACATATCAAAGTTTTATAGAATGATTGCTTCAAAATTTTCAAGTAAATTACTATGTATTTTAGAGGCTGTAAATACCATGTATTTTTAGTGTCCCAAACTTGACTTCAAATGCTTTTAGCAGAGTAATTCACTTAAGTGGCACTGCTTTTGTTCACATACTTAAATTTTAGTAAATTGAGCCTGTGAAATAGCATGAAATCTCATGAAATTAGTAGTTCCCAGTGCTCACCCTGAACAGTAATGGTCAATAGGAATAAGGTGGTCATCAGGAGTTCAAAATATTATGGAGAATTCATCTGTCCTCCAACTTGGAGGAGGGGAATAATTTGTCACAATAATTGGTTCTATGTAAAAAAACCCACTGATTCTTTCTGGTGTGGCAGAGATTTTTAAGGTAAGGAGAATAACAGAATAAATTACTTAGAGTGCCCAGCTCTTACCTTTAAAAAATGCCACTAAACAAGTGACCAAAAACCTTCCACTATCAGTGCACTCCCATCTAAAAATGCAACTTTTTTTGGTGTGTCCCATTCCCCTGTCTCCTCCTATAATGAGGATGAGACAAAAACCTGTTGTTTAAAGAAGAAAAAAAATTTTCTTTCCTTCTCCTAGGAAAAAAAAAAAAAGAGAAAAATCTCTAAGGTGCTTATAGTAAAGCAGTAAAATATGTTGAAATAGTCATCTGTTACCCAGCTGAGCTAGGAAAAGACCTAAAGTGTGGCAAACATATTAAAGTCAAATATTAAACGTGTTCTTTGATGTTTTGCAACCCTATACAGAGGTCACTTATGCAGAATTTGACCTAACCTGACCAGCCCCTTTATCTCTGTAAGAGGTGATTCTGAGATTTAGGTATGCACATATAGAATTGTTTATTTATAAATGTCTTCTGTAGCATTTTTTAAATGCCACATTAATATCAGGATGATGTAGAACCCAGTAAGTTAAAATTCCTCCTTTGTTTTCCTAATGAGTGGCATAAAGTAGTCATTATTATTATTATTATTATTATAAAAAGAAATACAAGCAAATTATTCAAAAGTAATTCAGATTTAACAGGAGCATCTCCAGCTGCTGTAGTGTGCCTTTTTAGATGCCAGAACAACTTGAACCCTCTGAAGGTCTAACAGGATTTTTTTTTCCTCATTTTGGTAACGTGATCCTAATACTGAGATGACAGGTCTGGGCAGTTTATTTTAAGAAGCTACTCTTCAAATCTGTTCTAGGAATTTTCAGGTTTCGCTCCCAAAAGGATAAAATGGAAAACTGAAACAGGGCTGAGGGACTGTGACTTGAAGGGGAGTCAAGGTGTATTAACCACGAGCATGAGATCACTGCTGCAGCTGCAAAACTGGAATTATCCTGGGGAGGAGGAGGAGGCTGGGTGGGAACCAGGACATTCTAGCTGAAGAAGTAGCTGGTTAAAAACCTCAGGTAACCACAGCTAATGAACCTTCATCTTCATTAATTAATTAACCATTCCTTCAGCTGCTACTTTTATGCAGTGTAGAATGACTTTTTTGACTTTGAGTGTCCAGAGCCTTCACCCCAAGCTTATACGAATATTTGTCAGTGCAGAGGATGGAATTAAGAAGACATGAAATTTTTATGTGTGTGTGGCATTTAATAAGCAACGCCAGTGTTGTTTCTCACACTGTGTGAGGGGATGAACTGGCAGTGAAATTAACAGTAAAAGGGGAATCAGCTTCTGTGTCTTTTCTCTGCCCACACCAACCACAGCAGATGGTGGAAGAAAGCTAAAAGCATTTTTATAAGAGGGTTAGAATAAGAAAGAGAATGAGAGGAAAGAGACTAGAGAGAAAAAAAATCACCATAATAAACAAAATATACTTATTTCACTGAAACCTAAATGCTGCAGTTAGTATTCTCAAAAAAAAGTTACTAAGTAAGAGGCTCTCCTGAGAAAAGAAAGAATACTGATTTTAGTTCAGACAGGAATATGAGTAAATTGTGTCTTTAAAGGCGGATGCAAATCTTAATGCAAATTTAATCTGTGCCCAACTGCTAAAGATATTTAGGTTTCCGGGGAAAAAATATGGTGGCTGCTTCAAGTCCATGTTTGGGTAGGTCCCTGTCACAGTCTCACATAGAATTGGTCTGCAAATAATAATATTAGAATGGTCACAATGATTGTGTTTCACTGAGAGATTTAAAGCTGATGTGAGATACAGTAGACAGCAACACATCTCCTGTGTTTCAGGGAGCCCTGTCTAAATTAAGTTGAGCTAGAAATGGTTTGTTGTTTTCTCCAAAGCCTTCTTCTCAGAGGAAGGCATGAATTGTCTCTTTGCATTTTGTCTGGCCAGCGTTTTAATAATGTTTCCCTGATAATTTTTTTTTTTTTTTTTTTTGTGTCACTGAATTTCCAAGGGCTTTGGGTATGTACCTAGCAGTTTCTCAGAAATTATGGAAGTAGCTTGGGGGGGTTGGGCTGGAAGACCTCCAGAAGCTCCTTCCAACCCTGACAATTCTGTGATTCTGTGAGCTTGAAAGCCAAAAGACTGCACCTTGCTCTGAACTCAGTGGACTGGGGTTATTTTTTGAGCTTGAAAACACTTATGTCCAGTGGATTTAGTGCTGCTCTGCAGCATCCTTAGTAGAGGGACACGAAATAAAGCACTTGTCAGTGATGTGACATAGAAACCATGGTCACATCCGTGGTTTCCCTTTGTAGGGATGATTCAGAGGTGCAGTTTGTCATCCTCTTTCTTTGGGAACAGACTTCATGCCATATTTGTGTGCCAGCAGCTGCTGTGGCCAGGGAGGAGGTGTGTGTGCAGCAGAACTCAGATCCTTCCCTCCCTGCTTCCTTGCAGAAGGTGAGAGGAGGTATCAGGTGCTGGATCCCTCAGAGGCTTGGAGGAAGAGGCAGCAGAGCTTTTTGGGCTGGGCCAAAGTTAATCCTTGTTTGCCCTCACGCTGCAGCCATGCTACTGATCCGTTCTAATCCACAGCAAATCTGAGATGTGGTGACAATAACACAGCTCGTAGGAGTTCTCACTCCACTGGATTTCGAGTTTTACCTCTGAGCCACATCTGCACTGTGATAACACCTAACCTTTTAATTTTTAATCTCTTTCCTGAACAAGCAGGGCCTGCTTCCCCCCAGAAGTTAAATACTAGTCTTTAATTGAAAAATACACAAAGCACTGCCAAATCCTGTGGTAAAAGCAGGTGTTCAGGCACAAGCCTGTTTAGTAAAGAGCTTATTTAAACATGGATTAAAGGCTTCTTTGGAATTGAATGCCTTGTTTTTTTCTGTGCAATAATTACTTTTTGGAGCCAGTGTGTTTAAATGACTGCCTTAAAACCTAGCATGTCCTCTATCCCAAATTCTCTCATAATTAGGGATTATTTTATAGTTTGTCAGTTCTCCATCTGCTGGGAAGTTTCCCTGTCTGACTTGCAGTCAGGACAGCCAAACTGTCACCTCCCACTTGTTCTTTGGTTTTTGGTTTTAGATCCCCAGATGTGCATCCACAGATTGCAGTCATCCAACCCACAGGTGTTTTCTTGGTTTTGTGTGGTCTGGAGGAAAGAAGACTCAGGGGAGACCTTTATTCTACCTGGAAGGAAGCTGTGGGAAGGTGTGGAGCAACCTCTTCTCCCAGGGCACTGCAACAGGACAAGAGGACACAGCCCCAGAGTGTGCCAGGGAAGGTTCAGGCTGGCCAGCAGGAAGAGTTCTTTCCCTGGAAGGGTGAGCAGGAATTGGACTGGGCTGCCCAGGAAGGTGGAGGAGTCCCCATCCCTGGCAGTGTTCCAGAAACATCTCAGGGCCATGGTTTGGTTGGACTGGAGGTGTTTGGTCAAAGGTTGGACTGGATGATCTGAAGGTCTTCTCCAACCTCAGTGATCCCGTGATTCTGTGCTCCTCTGACTTATTTTTCTTAGGCACATTGGATTTTAGGTTGTGCTCCTGCCTTCTACATTCATCTTTTTGTTAGATTGCAGGTTTGAAGGCAGGGAAGGTGTTTTACCCCGGATCAATTGGTCAAGTCTATCAGATTCCCAACGCCCCTGTCCAAACACATGTGAACACAAGGTTATGCATTCATAACCTTGCTGTGGGATTCAACTGATTTTGTGGGATCATGTGGGAGACTGAAAAAAGTTGCTGGGAGTTAGGACTTAAGAAATTCTCTAGATATCTTAGAGGTGACGTGTTTTGATACAGTTAAGACTTCTGGTCTTTCGTTGCAGATTGTAAATCTGCTTTGGGGCGTTTCACTTTGTTTTGTGGTGTTTGATGATGTGTTTGTTGACTTTCTATAGACTGTTTCCATTACTTGAAAATCTATCTATGTCCAAAGGTTGACTTAAAAACAACTGGAGGAATAAACAGTGTTATATATTCTCTCCGCAAACAATTTAGAAACACTTACTGGTTTTGGATAACAGTCAGTCCTGCAGTAATTTGAGAAGGTTTCTAGCTGAGGGAAAAAAGAAAATATATAATTCTTTCCTTCCTCTAGTAATTATGAAGGTTTTTGGGGTGAGATGTACTTGACTGTTATATAATGGAGACTCCTGGATGCCAGCAGAATCATTCACACCAGGTCCCATTAGGAGTCACCTTCATGTCAAGTTGAACACATGAAGAGATGTGACAACTGTGATTTTATGTAAAGACTGAGGGAAAAAAAAAATTTATGTAGACCACTATTGATAGAGATATTAAACATTCCCATTGAGAGTCATCTTTGTAACTTCCAGTGGAATGTTTCCTAACAAATCAAGGCTTGTTCATTCAGGGGGAATTCACTGCAAGAGAAATGAGTAAAAATGACCAGTGGCTCTCGGAGTCCTTTCCCTGAGGAGCAGGAGCACCCTGTGCAGCAGCAGCCATCAGTAAGGTCAGAGCATTCATTCCTTGCTCTGTGGCTGCTAACAGAACTTTGCACTTCCCCTTCCCAGGCTGGGATGGAGCTGAGGGCTGTGCCCAGGCTGGGATGGAGCTGAGGGCTGTTCCCAGGCTGGGATGGAGCTGAGGGCTGTTCCCAGGCTGGGATGGAGCTGAGGGCTGTGCCCAGGCTGCTTTCCCTGCCTGGTGCCTGTTCCTGTTCTGCTGGGAGGGAGTGGGCAGGCAGGGGAAGGTGCCTTTCCCACCTCTGGGGCTAAGGATTGATGCTGGGGGCTGGCTCGCAGTGGGAGCCACTGGAACAGTGACAGAGACAAATGATGGCACACCAGAGCCTGCCAGCTGGAAATGGCAGGGGTCCCGAGCAGGAGGAATGCTTTCCTCATCAGCAAAGCTCCATTTTTGCCTCCTGTGAAGGTGGGACCTTGGAGAGTGGCTGCCTGGTGGAGGATGTGTTTTCTTTTGTCTTTACATTTTAGATGCCAAGTCTCTAACCACATGTCAGGGTTGTTGTGTGCTGTCACTGAGATCACTTGTGAAGTTCCCATTGATTTAAAGGGAAGAAATCAAGAATTTCAAACAATTAGCTTTTGGACGGATGAGGACGTGTGGCTTTTTGATAAAATGCTGTTCCTCTTAAACAACAACATTTCTCTCTACAGTCAGGAAAGCAGTGCAATATGTTAGTGAATACATTTTTATATGTGTGAAATACAAAATCAAAATACAAATCAGATCATGGAATTTGCAAAATTATGATTTAGTAGTTTAGCTAACTTACCAAGAGAAGATTTTTAGCTTTGTCAGTCACTCAAAATCACTTTTTTGTATTGTAATTTAAAGTACAAGACAGTTGGTGACCTAATAATATTAATCAAGTGGCATTCTTTTAGATTCCAGCCTCTATAGCTGACATCAACATGAACTTTGAAATATTTCAATGAAATATGTACCATTTGTGTGCTGTTAATTCTAGTGAATATTATCCAATTAGAAAACAAAAACATTTGGCTGTGTGACTTTACTAATAGATGCAGTCCAACTTTCAAATGATCAATTTAATAAACAAACAACATAGTTAAAGAGATTCTTTAGCACATATTTAATCTAAATATAGTATCACCCAAAACGATAAAAAGGCAGCAGCTGAGCTTCACCAGCACAAGTATTTGCAATAATTTTGTGTGTTTAAATGTAATTTTGTCCAGCTGCAACTTAAGTTAGACTGTAGAAAGCTATGTACACCCTGGTGTTTTTACAGCTCTCATTATTCAGGATCCAGCCCTGCCACTGAGAAACTTAATGCAATGTTTATACATCAAGGCTTTATAAAAAAAAATAAATAAATGTTTTTTTATCAGTTACAAAAAATATCACCAGTGGCCCACACATGTTTTGTTACAGAAGAATTATGATAACCTGAAGGCTTTGTTTTTATTACTTTTGGGTTTGTATTTTACAGAGTCCTCGTGGTCCCAGTTTCATTACAGCTAAATGCATGAAAAATGCTCCAATTAGCAATATATGGAAATGGTTTGCAAATGGTTTGCTGGTTCCCTGTAATTTAGGAGTTTGCATAAATTACTCCATTCACAGGACTGAACTTCCAGCATGCCTGAGGGCTTCAGGTCTGGGCTTCTGGTTCAAATCACTCGATGCAATACCTTAAAGGAAAACCTGTCCTTTTCCACCTTTTTCTTTTTTTCTGGTCTTGATGTATATTTTCTTTCTGTCATACCTATATCTCTGTACAGATATATCTATATATATATATTAAATAACACAGATACATCCCACAAGGAGAAGAACTGAAAGTCTGTTCTCCTTGCATGCCTTGAGAGAGCAATTTGCAAAGCACAGAGCAGGGAGATTTATTTGAAAACATATGGAAACCATGGGGGTGAAGCCTGAAGAGGCCACTTGGCCCAGCATGGGATGCTCCACCTTAACCTGAACAGAAGCTGCTGGATCAGCCTGGGTGACCCCATGCTGGGGCTGGCAGCCTGCAGGAGCTCAGCTTAGTGACCAGGGAAATCTGGCCCTCAATCCACTGTCCAGAAAGCCAAAACTTGCCAAAACGTTGGAGAATTTTGCCTAGTGAAAGCATGTAATCAATAAAATGAAACAAAAGGCAATGAATAACAACAGTTACGTATTTCATCTGAAAAAAAACCACCATGGTATTATAGGAAAAAAAAAAGGCATGTATGGGAATTTGATTGAATTGATGATTTGATTTGCTGACATAAATAATAATTAATGGTTTTAAATGTAGGAGGTCTGTTTTAGAACTCTGTTTTAAAGAACAAGCTACCAAGGCATGTGCAGTGAAAAGAAAGCTTGGTGCAGAAATAAAGTATTAGAATTATGTAAAACCCCTAGAAGCTCTTGTGTTTGTAGCCAAAAAAAAGTTTATTTGCTGGGCTCAAGCTTAACTGTCATTGGAATACTTAAATTTTAGCTTTTACAGGCTGGTTTTCCATGAGTAAAGCTCATTATTCATGTAGAGCTTAAAAGTAATTATTCAAATAATGCAGTAAATTATTATGATCTGAATGGATGGGTTTTTAAAATACTTTATAGTTTGTGTCGTCTCAGCTTTGTTATGTATTTTTTATGAGAGCTGAAATGTTCTCTTTTTAAGTGCCAGTCTCTTGCTCACTCTCTTTAATTCTGAATTATGAGTGATTTTAATCAGATGCCAGTTCCTGGCAGATTTGTTGAGCTGAGGTGCTGAGTGCTGTCCTCTGCAGTTGTGTTTGTAGCTGTCTCCATCCTCTCCCCATCTCTTTTTCCTTTTCTCAGTGCCAGTGGTTGCACAGCTCACCTGTACTCCTGTTTTCTTCACCCTTGATACAATCTTCTCTTATCACCTGGATTCAGCTGAGCTCAGGACCTGTCGCTAATGCTCCTCACTCAGGACAATCACTGCTTCTAGAATTTCTGATAAATACCCCTCAGGGCTTTTCTAGGGGAAGGTGACTCTCTAAGAATAGCACTGATTATTACTCCTGACCTTCTTCTCCGTGCTCTAAGTGTGTGAAAGGATCCCTGCTGCAGAATCATCCAGTCTGCTGTGCCTCAGACCTGAGAGCTGCAGACTAGAGAAGTCATTTCCTGGTTTTGGGAGCTCTTTTTTGATGTGCTGCCCTCCTGCCCTGTCTGAGTTACCTTGCCTTAGTCCCAGGTGTGCTGGATGGACAGGGCTGGGGACTGTGGTGACACCAGAGTGACCACAGGACAGGGCACAGGTGCTGCTGAAGCAAAGCCATCTGTGAGCTCAGAGGATTTGGGGTACCTGGCTGCTCGAGGGGTGGGCACAGTGCCCCCCAAAAGGCTTGAGAGAGGTTAAATTTCTGTAAGGGCTCAAGTTATTTCTGTGTCTTCTCTTTCTCCCTTTTGTAAAATTTGCCTGCCATGTAAGGTCCACAAAATCCGGTGGTTTTAGAAAATGTATTTTAAGTGAAGATGGACCAAGCCACAGCTTTGTGTTACAGAAATGCTTTAGCTGTGTTAAATGAGAGATTTCCTGCTTCCCCTGCATCTCAGTGGATGGTGTCTCATTCATATTTCATCGTGCTGATGATTATGTTTGCAAAGAAGTCTCTTTGTTTAATGATCAATCAGGGAATTTAATTCATTAATCTGAAAGCACTCTGCAGCACAATAAAATATCATCTACATTTTACAAATAGAGTACTAGAATAGGAAAAGATGCAGTTGCTTGGTCACATAAATCTGTCACCCAGTGAGCAGCAGAACCCAGATTTCTTGAGTCTCATCTCTCTGCTTGCTTCATGAACCGTGGCCACCTCATCACTGTTAGGGGATGATAAATGCCTCCCATTTGTAGGCACACATGCATGTTCTGGTCATGCAGTAAACAAAGGGGCCTTTCAGTATTAATGAAAGTATTCACAAGAGGCCAGGCCTGTGGTCCTCATGCAGACAAAACTCTTGTGGGCTTGCGTCAGAATTCTGCTTTGAATGATTGCTCGAGCAAGCTCATAATGTGTGTTTGAACCTTCTCAGGGGAGGAAGAGAGTTAGCTTGAAACAAATCAGAAGTGAGGGTTTGGTTTGGTTTTCTCTTTTAGAATGAAAAAGAATAAATGTAGTATCACTATGGATGAGATCATGTGAGAAAGCCCCTTGCAAGAGAAGTGAGGTGACTTTTGCTGTTCCTAAAATGAATTTCCTTTAGGCCACTTAATAAGTTTTAACTTTCATAACTCATCTGCCCAGTGGCTTACAGGAGATGCATTGCTTTTATTTGCTCAAATTTTTATGTAAGAATATAATGGGTGCTATTTATTAAGATAAAAGCTCAGTGAAGGCTCTCACATTCTGTTTCTGCAGAAACATTAATTGTGCTTTGGTTTTGAGATTTAAGTTTCAAATGAAATTTCTCAAAGATCTTTTCCAACGTAAATGATTCTATGCTGCTGTGATTAATTCAGTTGCTGTATTCTCCAGGCCACTTTAAACAAATAGAGATGAAAAAAGGACTGTGGACAGTTTCAAAAAACAGCCACACAAAACACTCCCAGGCTTTACCAGGAAATCATTCTGGAAATGAGGGTACTACCTCAGAGTGCTTTGATAACACAGAATTTAAGAATAATTATGTTGATCTCATCTCTTCATCACTCAAGTGGACATTGCATTCTGAGGTGAAATAATCTCTTCCTTTCTTCCTAAAGGCAGGCTCATAGCAGCTTGAAAGAAACCATGGGGTTCACATATCTGTGTTTCCTTTGGCAATATCAACTGTCTTTTGTTTCTATAATCTTTGTCTTTAACCATTCTGTGTTTACCTTTAGACACTGTGTACAAAGTAGAATGGTTTATTTAGGAAAAAAGAACAAAGTAAAATGGTTTATTAGTAAAATGCTATTCAAGAGGTAATGGAATAAAATAAAATAAATTTGAAAATAAAAAAAAAAGGCCAAGTATCATAAAGTACTTTCAAGAGGATAGAGGGAAAGTTATCCCTTATCTCTAGGTGTTTGGTTTAGTTTGATTTGTTGGTTGTTTCATTGGTTGGGGGGTTTTTGGGTAATTTAAACACTCCAAAAAATTAGTATTTTTGAAATACCAGGTGGTAAGCTTCCAATAACCTGATTTTTTAGGATGACATTTTTGGATTTGTATGCTCCAGCATAGGTGGTTCACTGACTTTCTCAGTCACCCAAATATTTATGCACATGCACACATCCTGTCAGTTTTGAGGAGGGATTTCAGCCTTGATGGACCATTTTTTTTGAGCAGAAAATTGTTTGGTGAAGGATTTTCCAACCTGCTCTAATCTTGCATGTCTGAGTAGCTTTGAAGTCATTCTGGTTTTGGAAAGGGAATACCTGTCCTGCTTCAAATACTGAATGCTCCTACTGAAACCATCTCTGTCCAAAAAGGAATGGGAGCCAAATTCAGCCAGGGATGATTTCTCCTTCCTGAAGGTATCATAGTTTTAAATTAGCATCACTGGTACCATTAGTAAAGGTGGCAACTTTTAAATTAGCTACTAGTGCAACAAAGTTTGAGGTAAGAGTTTTATCTCCTGGGAAAGATTCCCATTTTTGTTTTTATCCTGACTACCAGGATTAAGGATACACTCCTTCAACTTCCTACACTACCAACTACTGTAAATTATCCACAATATGTTAAGTGTGAGATAATGGTTTTATCCTCAAATTTCTAGAGGACATCTGTAGTTTTTTCCTTACTTAAACCTGTTTAATTATTATCTATTGGCACTTTAAGCTGTAGTACTAGTAGCCTTGAGACACTGGGGGTGCTGAAAATGCTGTCAAAAGTTATTAAATACAAAAGCACCTTTTCTGGCTCAGGAAGTCTCTTTACCACAAATACCTGGAGGGTAGGGAAATATTCTGAGGAAGCATCAAACCCATTTGTCTTCCTTTCTGTACTCTTTTTCAGGCAGAGGCAGTTACAAAAATAGTCTCAAGTAATAATAGAATCTCTGTGGATGTCTGGTCTTATTTTATGAAATACTTTTTGTTGTAGTTCTTACACTTGTAAAGGTATTGGCTGTGAAATATTATCCTTAAAGAAGAAAAATAGCTTTGTTTCAAAGTGGCATTGAGAGTAAGCAGATGTAAATGCAAAGTGGGTGTTGAGTAGAGAAAGAAAAGTAGCTCCAGACGTGTCAAGTCCCAGTTTGTCTCTAAAATTAACTGATATTTTAAATTAATTGGTATTTTACGTGTTCAGTGCCATGTTTCTTATGCTATCAACCAGTGGTGCCCAATACATGAATATTTAAAGGGTAATGTTGAACCAACTCAGGTTTATAATGTGAGTTACTCTTCCATTTACACCAGTGGGTGCAAATTTGTACTTCCAACATAATAAATCTGAACTTCATAAAACCTGGAGACCAAGGGGTCTCCTCCTGTCCCCATCTTTTTTGATGACAGAAGGTTGTGGATCTCACATGAGACTTAGTTTTGGTGAAACTGAAACCTGCTCCTGTTGTATAAATGTATTTGATAAATGACTACCATGCTAAAAAAGCACCAGGAGGCAGGAAGGAGGATATCAAGTGAGTCTTTATCAAACCTGCCAATATCTCAAAGTAAGATTATTTGCTTTTCCCTGGAGCTGTAGCAGAGAAATCAGAGGACAGTGAGAGAAACTTCTATGAGTAGCCCAGATATTGCTTTCATAGATACAGATATGGTAATATTGTATATTATTTGTCATTGGTTTTATTGTGTAGAATGATTTTTACTCCTTCATTTGCAAGTAAACAAAGAAAGAAAACCCTACAAAATGGTTAAATAAAATAAGAAATGGATTTTCCAGATGGCTAAACCATTCAACTAGTTGGAGTACCAAACCCAGGCTTACAGAGCTCAGTACTAGTATAACATCTTTTTCTTTTTGTGCCCTTTCTGAAACAGCATAATTAATCAAGGCAGTATTTTCTTATAATTTCGGTGCAAAGTAATTTGCTTTGTTCTTGTCTCTCAAGTGACAGATTGCTGAAGTTGAATCTCTGCTCAGGCACCTCTTCCACAGACAGTTTCATATTTCAGTGAACGTTTCCCTGGCCTGGTTGACTTGATTTATAATAGCTGAGGTTAGTGGGAAATTAAAAATTAATTAATTTCAATGAATGTGTAATCAAGCAGAGTGGCCTGAGCCGTGGAGGTGCTAAAAGGTCTCTCCTGGGTGTCCCTCTGCAAGCAGCTGAGCCTTTAGGGTGTGGAACATCCCATGGTGGGCAGAGGGTCAAGGTTTTGGGACTGGGTGCTGCAGGTTAAGGAAGGAAATTTGGCAGCTTTCAGAACACGTTAGTGGGACAGAAACATCTCAGTGAGTCCTTGGAGTTAATTTTTGGTACCTGATTTTGGTCTCTGGGATGCTGTGGAGTGCTCACTTCTATCCCATGCAAGCTAAAGCCTCTTCCATGGGAAAGAAGTTAAATGCAGCTCATTCAACAGTTCAAAGGACCCCTAAATGCTCAGGGGTCTGAAGTATTGGCAGAGAAATACATAATAAATTTGAATCTGTTATCTAAAAAAACAAAAGCCCTCTTCATATCAATTTTTATATGGCAGGGAGATAATTTTCTGTTAACTGCTCCTTTCAAATGGGAACATGTGAGAAATTAACCACTGGTTCTTCTCTCAGTTTTTCCTGTGAGAGAAGAAGAAATTGATAGAAACAATAACCTCAGTGCATTACTATTAATATGAGACTAATTTTAACCCTTTTCCAACCTGAATAATGCAATGAGTCGGTGATTCTGGCAGCACAGAGCTCCAGAGTGTATTTGTGATCCAAATTGAAGTGGGAAGAGAAGCTCTCACTCACAGTGGTGCTGAGCTTTCATTATTGGAGCTGTGGCTGGTGGGAATCCAACCACAGCCCCACCTGATCAGCTTTGAAGGTCACTGAGCCTTTGGAGGCTCAGAACAAATGGATGCATTATTAAATATCTCTCCTGTCCTCACACTATACTGCATTTGTTTGTTTATTTAAGAATCTGGCCAGAGTGAGAAAAGGAGAGGAATAGTCTCAGGTAGCATCCCTTCAGAATTCTCTTAGTTGCCAAAATGTGACTTTCGTGTGCATGTGTGTGTGTCTGCACATATGTAAATGTTTCTATGTATGCACACATAAAATTTCTCTAAAAGAGTTGAGGGATCTTTTTTTCTGTTAAAGGAAGGTAGGTTAGTTGGAGCAAAGCTGTGAACAAAGATGTTTTACTTTTGCCAGAGCTGTTGCATAAAAAAAATTAGCATTTTAAAAAATAATCAGTGTGAAGTATTTTCTAGCATGTTATACCCTAAACACTGATTCAGCTATAATGAAACGTGGCAAATATAAATCTGTGCATTTGAAATTTTACTGGAACTAGATACTCAATATGCAAACTTTGCAGAGTGTCTTAGAAGTGCTCCAAGAACTATAGTTTGAAAACAAAATGCGTAAAATATGTAATACTTTTAAAAATTGTGGGCCCTTCTTTCCAGAGGTTGATGGCTGACACTTAAATTGTGACACCCTTCGGTTCTGACTGGATGTTTCTCATATATTTTTGAAAACAGAAATGTATTATATTTTAAATAAAATGTGCTAAGCAGTGAGAGGAATTTAAATAACCAGGATTTTTGCAATGATTTCTCTCTCTATGGTCACTAGTGAAATATTCAGTCCATATTAATTGCAATACCATGGTTGTTAACTGCAGGGTGGGGTCAACTTTATCTCTTATTCCATTTCAAGAATGCTCTGAACATAAAATGAGTATATTTAACATGTACCTGACCATAATGGTTTGGATAAACCTCTCAAATTCATCTGTTTTGAGGAAATGTGGGAGTCTTTAGGGTGTTTTTTCATCTCCAATGTTGTTCCCAGGTGTCATTCAGTTATTCCCAGCGATAATGAAAGATTTATGCATCGACAAGTGTGGAGGTGAAACTGTGGTTAAAGCAGTGCTGCAAGTGATACTCCTGATCCCAGCAGGAGCTGCTGCCATGCTTGCATTTTTTTGGAAGCTTTTGCAAAGTTTCCCCTTGTGAATAACCATAAATTATTGCAGTGAGACTCTTCTTGTGGAAGCTAATGTCACCTCTTCTGGCCTGGAGATTCCTGAGCTGCATAATGGAAGTTAATCCAGTACATTTTTTGCTCATAGGATCTGAAAGGCTTTTATTATATGGGAAAAAAAAAAAAAAAAAGAAAAAGGATTTGCAAGCTTATGAAATAAGAACAATTACCATCAATTAATAGTTTGAGTGCTTCTTATTCCTTTCCCCCACAGCTCTTTTAACAAAGAAAGGAATGAAAAAACCCTACCCAAACAAAGAAAGAGGCAGGAAAAACCCCAAAACTTTTCAGGAGTCAAAGTAAGCCTTAGTTGCTGTGATTGTGCTGTAACAGCAGTTAATCTCTTGAGAGCTGTAACATGGATTGAATTCATCAAAAAGAGAATGTGTGTCAGAAATGACCCCATGCATAATGGGCAGAGATCAGGTCCTGGTTTCATGGTGTATTAAAAACTAAAGGCCCACAGTTCCAGGTCCCACATATAAAGAAAAGAGGGGAGATTACTGAGTCAAGCAGGGATGTTATAAATAAGCACTTGCCTTGATTAGCCCAGCACAGGCTGCACTTCCAAATATTTGGGGCTTCAAAAGCCTTTGCTGATAGCAGGGAGATTCTCAAAGAAAAAAAAAACTCAAAACACAAAGTGCAACTCATAAAAGTTTGGTTTGTCTTTGCAGGGAATGAGGATATAGTGGTACCTTTAAGAAATAGTTGAATTTCAGCTGGTTTTTTTTTCAGTAGCACTTAAATATCCAGTGGCTATCATCCTACACTGCATCTCAGTTGTTTCTAAGATAAAACTGTCCTCAAAGAGTGTCTGCACATAGTGCATGTATCTTGGTTTTAACAGGTGGGGAAATTGAATTTATGATCACCTGAACTGCATGGGGACTTTAATCTACAGATTACATTGACAAAACAAACAAACAATACACAAAAAACCCCCAAAAACTAAACAAACAAATAAAAGAAAAAATCCAAAAACCAAAAAAGAGGAAATTTGTTGATTGTATGCAAGAGTGGTTAAGATGCATTCAGGATATCCCTGAGGTACCAAAGTAGTTTGTAAATGTGATTGTAAATAAGATTTTTTCTTAACCTGTCACTGGCCTGTATGCAAAGCTATACACACAGCACTTTTCTTGCTAGAAAATAGAAATGAAAGGTGCCTTCTCCAGAGCATTCTGGTTACTTGTAGAGTCCCTCAGGGTGCTGGACCCTGGGGAGCTTCCCCAGCTTCTGTTCATCCTCATTTCCTCAGAAGGTGAACTGCAGGCTGAAATGGGAGAGAGGGTGAGGTGAATTTTAAATTTTTAAACTCTTTCATATCCTTCACTTTACCGAGGTGGGTTTGGGATGCTGGTGTGGAGGCAAAGACTGCCAGAGGAAATTGTGGAAGAGAGACGAGGGGTGGGATGATAATTGTGGGCTCCCTGCTAACTGCAGTTATTAACAGCTCAAGGTCAGCACTAATGAAGGTTTCCCCAAGGCTGGGATGAAAATTGCCCAAACCACTCCAAAGCAGGTCCTGGGCACGTGTGGCCGGGCATGGAAGAATTTCATGGGCAGGTTTGGGAAGAATTTCAGTGCAGTTTGAGTCTTCTGGGGTCACCAGGCAATGCTGGAACCATGGGGCAGGTGGGTGTTTGCTGATTTGGCTCATCTTGCACTTGTTTCTTGTACCTTTGAGAGGAAAAGTTGCCTCTTTCAAGAAAGCTGGGGGTACCCTTGGCAGACAAAAATGTGCTGTGGCTTTGGTGTTCCTGACCTGTGGGGTGGGGGGAGACTGTATGTGGAGCAGCAACACAAAGAGGAGAAAAATTGTGTGCATTGTGT
Organism: Alethe castanea; assembly: GCA_024734035.1. Taxonomy (NCBI): domain Eukaryota; kingdom Metazoa; phylum Chordata; class Aves; order Passeriformes; family Muscicapidae; genus Alethe; species Alethe castanea. Next base: position 2,515,162 of record JANRGV010000051.1, read on the forward strand.
GATCTGGAGTGTAAATAGCAAGTGCAAAAAAAAGGAGGAGGTGAAGTATTTTGATTACTGACCTTGTAATTTGTCAAACTCCCTCATCCATAACATTTTTGCACTGCTTTACTACCTTGTGGATATTATATTTTGTTCAGATACTGAAATCTTCCTGCTCAACCTTTAAAGTCCTTCAAGAGTAGTTGACCTTTAAAAAAGTATTTGAAACAAAATGCCAGATGAGAATTTTGTTAAGTCAAACTCTTGCCTACATTCTTTTCCTCAAATATTATTCATTGCTCGGACATATTTTATGCTCTCTTGCTATTACAACACAGCCAGGTTTGTTGGTGGAAGCTGAGGAGAAGAGGGGAAAAAAAATACAATCCAGACCCCAGGACTGCTCTTTTTCTGTGGTAAGTAAATTGCAAATGGAACTGAGTAAAACATGTAGTAGAAAATTAGTAGAAATCAAACTGGATCAGTGGGAAAAAGTAACCTTATCCTCAGAATGCCAAATTCTGAGTTACAGAAAATGTTTCAAGGCCTCCAGAAGTAATTTAAGGAGCTGGTGAGCAGCATTATTGTTTGCTTTGTAAATGAATTCAGTTGGCTGTTTGCTGCTGTGGGAGCTGGAGTTCTGGGTAGGCAGTGTGCTGTGCATTCACTGAAAACATGTAATTAATTATCTGCGCTGATTTCATGCAGGGGATAAATCTGACATTACCAGGCCAGCAAGCAGGGAAGAAATGCATTGTAGGAAACAATCACACAGTGGACAAATGGGGAAGGAAGGAGGGAGGGAGGGAGGGAGGGAGGGAGGGAGGGAAGCAGAGGTGTGGATGACCTCGGTCTTCTCCATCTCCAGCTTCTGTGAATTAGGAAATAGGCTTACTGAGACCTTGGGATATTCACATGAAAAAGGAAAAAGAGGAGTCAGCAAATCCTCCAGGAGCAGGCACACTGCAATTCCCAGTGGAAATCACAGAGGAGGAATGATGGAGGAGGAAATCAGTGTCAGGAGCTGCTGGGCTTGGTGTGCCAGTCACAGGGAGGGGATCAGCAGGACAGAGCTGCCTGCCCTGTGCTGGGTAAATTCAGGACCCTTTCAAAGGTTTCTGTGACAAATCATGGGAAGATACACTGCCCTTGTGGTGTGGTGCCACAGCCTGAAGATTGCTTTGGGACTGAGGTCTGTGTGCAGCAAGAACATCCTGATCTGTTTGGCTCTGCCTGTTTTTGTGGGCTCTGGTTCATCTTTTAGCAGCTTTGGTGAAACTTTCCTTGCTGTTACCTCGGGCCTTACATGAAGCTTTCTTAGTACCTGTTTTAGCTTCTTAGATCTGACCTGTGACATGGTCATTTCTGATCAGGGGATGCTCTAAAATAGGGGAAAGCAAAGCAGGTGCCACGCTGTGCTGGGCTGCTTGCTGTCCTTTCTGTCCCTTTTGCCTCAGCCTTGGCTGCCTTTGCTCTCCCTCCCTTTTCTGGGACACAGAGTCATCCTTAACCCTCTTTCCATCCCTCTGGGGGCCTCCTGGCTGCAGGGAGAAGGAGGCATCCTCTCCATCCAGGGGCAGCCTCTGGGCTACCTGCTGGACTCTGGCGCCTGTGGAGAGGGAAGGAGGGACTTGAGTGCAAAGCCCAGGGGTTTTCTGGCTGCCAGCTGGTTTCTTTTTACAGATAAACTGGATTGCCCAAAGCCTCATCAGTCAGGAATGTGAAAAATCAAAGTGTTCAGGTTTCACTGCTTGTGCACATCGATTCTGCACCTCTTCTTAGTTCTTCAGTGGTTTGCAGGAGCCTTGGTGTGAATGTAGGGCATAATTCTGGTATGAAGTCATTGATTACACCAGTTTCAAGATATTTCATAAGAGCCATCCAAATCCTTGAATAAAACCAGAAATGAGGTTGGAGAAAATCTCTGATGGCTTGAGAGTTATGTGGTCTGCATTTTGACAGAAGAATTTCCACCCCCCACCTTTATTTCTCACAGCTATTTGGGGCTGAATCCAGACCCTCCAAATATCAGCCTTTGTTAAAAAAAATAGGTGAGGAATGTTCTTCAAACAGATTTATTTATTTTACTCTGCAAAGTATTTTCTAAAGAACCACTTTCAATATTTTATTTTGGTCGTATGCATCTGTAGGGACTGTTTAGGCATTTTACTGATTTTCTACATGGAATGAAGCTATGGAGTCCATTCAAAAGCAGGCCAGCATGCTTATGGCATAAAGTATTTAACTTTCAATTGCTTCATAGTCATGCTAACAGTTAAAAAAAAAAAAAGGGGGAAAAGAAGGAGGGAAATCCATAGCAAAAATTTCTAATGACAAATTTAGAAGTGTCTGAGCTAGAGATGAAATAAGACCTATTTGTTTTGTCTTTCTCAGTGTTTATTGCACTGACTTCCAGTGAGTTCCTGTGAAATTCATACACCTGAGGCTGGAACAGGGCAGCTTTAAGGCAGGAAATTGTCTTCCTCTGCCTTTCTCTGCATCTCAAACTTGGCAAAAATGCCAACATTTCTGCCAGCAGAATCACTGGAAGGAAAGCACTTGAATCCCTTCCCACTGCTGGTATTAACTAGGCTGAGTCAGAAAAAGCCCTGCCAAACCCTGCTCCCTTTCCCTCCCCGAATGGCACAGAATTATTTGTTTTTTGCTTGTGCTGAAATGCTAATGGCCAAGCCGCTGTTGTTTCAGAAGAAAAGTGCTTTATTGTCAAGGGTTTGGGCAACCCTACCAAATCCCCTTCCCATATTCTACAGATGGTTTTGGTGACTTTTTTTTGGCCCTCAGTATTCCATCCCCACAAAGGAGCTAATGTTCCCCATTGTGATGAGAGCACTGCAGTTGCAATTTAGTTTCTCTTTGTGATGCCCAAAAACACGATGGGCTCACATAGGGGTAGGAAGAGGAAGGATCTCTGTCAGGCCTCTCAGTGAGGATGCTGTGCCTTGCATCACAACTTTTGCTGGTCCCTTTTGCAGCTGTTCTCTCCCTGGTTCATGAATGTCTGTCTGCTGCTCCTTTTCCCTTTCTTTTCCCTGGCAAATATTTGAGTGTTAAGCATATCTGTAAGTTAATAATGACTGAGAAAACAGAGGAAAGCTGTGTGATGTTCCTGGGTCTTGAATTCAAAAGGGGAAATCTATTTTTAATAATTTTGCAAGTGATTCCTGTAATTTTAACAAGTAAACTTTCCACTGGAAAGAGTTATCTTGCTAAAATGGTGTTTTTCAAAAGGATCAACAAAGCTCATGAATAGGCTTTGGCTGTGGCTATCTGTGGGTAGTAACTTACTGATATTTTCTTTGTTCACACAGCCACATTTTCTATTCCTAAAAAGACTGTAATCTGTCTTGGGGGAGTGTGTGAGCAGGGGGAAAGTGTGGAATAAATAATCAGGATCCTTCTTTGGGAACATGAAATTCTAAAGTAAACGTTGTGCAATCATTGATACTGAACAATGAAAGCTTTGGCTCTGTCCAAGGTTTTCGGGAAACTTTTTTGGGAGTGAGAAGAAAAAAAAAAACATAAACAAATGTTTAACATAAATAAATAAATTACATTTTCTTTGCTGGTTTTCTCCACAGTTTTCATAGAGAAATCTTTGATATTACTAAATTAAGGCTAAGTGAAATGGGAATATGAAAATCTTGGAATATGATAATTCTTGTAGATAGCTTTAGCCTTTGCACAGTGATGCTTGAATTTAGCTCCAAAATCTGCTGTTTGAAGTCCCAACAGGGCTTCCCAAGGGCTAATAGGATACTTTCACTATTGTAAATGGGATATAGTCTTACATGTAGTCACATGGAAATTCCCTTGAGAACCATTGGATATGGGGAGGAAATGTCTTTTTTTTTCTTTCTTTTCAGCCCCTCTCTTTGTTTTGGGTATTGTTCATAATGAGTTCTAGATTACCTTTTTATTGAAGGGACTTGAGAAGCACAGCAAGACCACAAACTCTGCTTCGTGCCTAAATTAGGGAGGATTCAACAGCTCTGGAAATTTGTTCTTGTGCATTTCTTGCAGCACTGAGCCGTGTTCAGGAGGCTGCCACTGGACTCTGGGACTGTTTGGAGCAAAATCAATTTGAGCCATTTGAAAGGAAAATGTTCTCTGCTGCTCTCATGTTTTCTCCACTGGCACTGCAGTGTGCTTTTGAATTGCTGAGCAGCACTCTGAGCTGGCTGCCATCAATTTCTTCCCTAATCCAGCCTCACTCCTGTGAATTCCAAGTCTTTTCTATCTGGCCACTTGTCGGAATTACAAGTGAGGAACAATGGGGTTTTGTGATGCTAATGCTGACCCCAGCACCTTACAGCCCTGAGCATCCTGTGCTGCTGCAAAGGTTTTTTGGGCAAGGCTCAGCTGAGAGCTGAGAGCCAAGTGGCTTCCACCCACCCTGCCTGGATCATTGATCAATTATTGATCATCCTACCTGCCCCAACCTGGTGCTTACAGGGGAATGAATGGAAGACTTTTGTTGTTTTGGTTTTTTTTTTTGACGGTCACCTGCCAGTGCTCTCGTATGTCTTTTATACCATGTGAATAGCAACACATGCAAAGATAACTTGTGCTCTTCTATTTTTGACACAGTGGTTTCACATGTAAATTAAAAAAGGAAAAATAAAAAAGCAAGAGCTGAAAGCAGCAATGAAGGGTAGAGACCCAGCTGAACTGCTTGGATGTTGTTTTAAAAAAAGCCTTATTTTATAAGTTTGATTAAGTAAGAGTGAATTTTCCTGAGCTTTCTGTGTTTGCTAGGAAGATTTATGAGAATAAGCTAAATGGTGCTCTCAGGAAGCCAAAGTTCCCACAGAATTCAGGAAATAATGTATTTTTTTTCTGCAACACTAAAGAGAGCATTCTGCATTAAAAGGCATGTCTGTAAGTCACTGATGTTCTGAGGGAGTGCAGCTGTGGTACTAACCCAGACCACTGAAATTTTACTCCCTGTTAGAAAAATAAAATAGCCAAAGATAGATTTACATATATCTGGGAAATACTTTGCAATAAATAATTTTATTTATTTGAAACTGAAGAGTCAATCAATACAATTAATTTTAATCTGTAATCTCTAAATACTCCCCCTGTTGCTTCCCCACATATTGTTCCCAGATAAGTGTACAGTTCACATCCACTATGAATATTTCAAAAGCCTTGTTGTTCTTCTCTTCTGTCATCTGTCAGGTCTTTGTTTCTGTCCTTTTTTTTTTTTTTTGTCTGAAGTAAAGTATTTGGTTTGAAATTTATTTCTTTCCTCAAGCAATTACAGCTGAGTTTTTACTGGGTGCACTTGTGATGTTGCTGCAGTTAATGGCCACGCTCTGACGTTTAACAAAGTGCAAGCACTTAAGTGAAATGGAAACTCTGATTTAAGATATGTTATTTCAAGCTTGTTTTCATAGTTACTGTTTAATTTGCAAAATGTGAACATGGATTGTTACAGGGATTCCAGGAGATCATGTTTTGGCTAAAGCTGTAACAGCAGCTTTTTTTTTCTCCATTATGTTCTTTTTCTGCTTATATTTAGTGAGCATATTGCAGCTTTTAAGGCAGTAACATTTTTTAACTGATTGTCCTATGAACTGACCTTTCTTCCTTTGGAATTTTATGGGCTGGAATTTGTTGTACAGCAGGATATCAGCAGGCTTGGCAGCTGAGGGTCATCTCATCCTGGGAAAAGCAGCCCCTTGTGTTTAAGGGAACATCCCACTGTGGATTTTCTAGCTGAGGTATTTTTGTCATTGAATGGGAGGCTAAAAATTGAAATAATCTCTTAAGAAAGTGCATAGAAAAAAAATCAGGGGTGAGTTCATGAGCCACAAACCTGGGCTGTGTTTCATTCCAGACAATATGAACGTTTTTACACAAAAACCCTCAAACTTTTCAAAATTTTTGAAGCAAATAAGCAACACTGCTTATTTAATTTAGAAAGACACAGAAGTTAACATCTTAAAAATATGCAGGCTCATCATTTATAGATGAGTATCCTTAGCTTGAGCAGAAAGGAGAGGAGGAGCTGTTTAAAGTGGCACTGAACTCACATCAGAGGACCAAAGCACTTGTCTGGGGGTCTGTGTTTTGCTTAGCAGTGAGGTTATGATTAGATGATGAAATAAGAATATGAGCCAACAATTTCTCAAAGCAAATGTTTGCATTAATGTGCCTGTCAGGATAATGGTTCCAAGGCTGTGGTTACATCTCAGAATGTGGTAATATTGCTGGCAAATAGTTGCATTTAAAATGATCACCTTCTCCTGACTCTTTTTAAATTATGGAAGCGTTTTACACACATACCTTGTAGCTTTTCACACTGAGTGTTTTACTGTTTTGCAGTAATGAGCTGTCAGCTTTTTACAATTTCTTACCACTTCACATTTCAAATATGGATCTTCATTTCTCCAGATTCTAAGGGCCTAAGATCAAAATGGGCTTCCTTTTTAATTTTATTCCTTTAACAGCTACAGTTCAGTGCTGTTTGCCTTTTTCTTCCAACTGTGTAAAACCAGAATTAAATACCTGTTTAGTTCATCTACATTTAATACTAATTTGCAGTAACAACATGATAAAAGACAGAAGTTTTTAAGCAGCAGGGGGTTTAGCATTGTCTTGATCCTGTCTGAATAAACCCTAAATTAGTGGGATTAACACAACTGGATCTGTGTTTTACCTGGTAAAGACCCTCCAGGGGATAAAAATGGCAGAGAGGAGGGAAAAAGGCATTCATCTAGTATAGCACTTAAATATATGCCTTGCCCCTTAGGATGTAGGTACATGCTTAAATTAAAGTATATTTTAAACACACTTCCTGAATCAGAGCTGTAGAGAGCAAGAGCTCCTGGAGTACATAAAATAAAGTTTGAAAAATAAGGAGACAATGAAGTCAGGCAAGAAGGAGAGGAGAATTTAGAATTTTTTTTAAAACTATGAATAGTGTCTGGTATAGGAAGAACAACCAGTCATGCCAGTTCATATTTTCAGAGCTTTGATCTAATTTCAGGGCATGACACTTCTGTCTGTTCTTTCCTAATGGGGAAGAAAGTGACTTGTCAGTGAAAAATGGTTTGGCATTGAGGAGAAGGTTACAACCTGAACTTTTGGTAAATCTAAACACAAATTGGAGAAAGAAATTCAAAGAAATTTTTTTTTTTTTTGCTAGGCAGATACAATTGATGTTCAAACATTGATATTCTGTAAGTTTCATCTCAGTTCACAAAGTTTTTAATCTTTATGTGAAGAGTAGCATCACCTTACTTTTCTAGGTAGCTGTTTATGCTTCACTGTACAAACAACAAAAATACTCACAAAGGGTACTTGTTTTTGCTTTTAGAAGCTTTATGCTGGGTTCATGCTTTTTATAGTGTGGCTTTGTAACAGCACCCTTTAATTCCCCTGAAACCTTTTAAACTGGACTTTGTCAGCTTTGCTGCTGAATGAAGATCACCCTGAGGACAGATTTGTGGTAACTTTCCTTGGCCACCTTTCCCTTTTTCAAGGTGTGTTCCTAATCCTGAGCTCATGAAGCATGATTCAAGACATATTGCCTGATTTTATTGCAGTGCTGTGCTGGCTCCCCAGCAGTATCCAGGCTTGCCATATCCCTGGAATACAGGCAGCAGTGAGCATGTGGCTGGCTCTGTAGGTGGTTTCAGGTTGGAGAAGCTGCCTTCCTTCAGGTGGGAAGTCAGCCTGTCAGGCTGAGTTATGGGAACATGATTAGTGTACCAAGTTCATTAAATGAGAACTTCTGCAGCTCTGGGTTCCCATTGCTCCCTGTGTTTGTTCCAGTGAAACAATCCAGTTTTTCATTCACTGAGTGGATTACCATGTGCAGGCCCAGCAGGAGGACATTCCAGATTCCCCATTGATTTCCTCTGCCAGAAAGTTGTTTTGTGATTCTGGTTGGTGTCATGTATAGTATCTGTATTATCTCTTGTCTTTTGCCATAGTGGATATGAGCAAACTTGTGTTTGGATAAAATGTGGAAGAACAACATGTAATGACATTGATAACTCATGTAATAACATGGATATCTCAACCAAACTATTACAGTTGCCCTTAAAATATTCTGATCAGTACATTTAAATATGGTGTATTTGCAACCCAAAAGGTTAAGCCCCATCAAGTAATCTTTTAACACAGAATATGGTGCAAGATTTGATAAAGAAGGGATGCCCTAACTCCAGATGTTGCTGTCATTTGCTATTTTGAGCAGCTAAGGAGCTTCCCAGGTGAGACATAGAGGTAAATTTCACTTACTGTCAGCAAGGAACTGAAACGTGGTACCTGTTTACTTTATCATTGCTATTTGCTGCCCTCATTCATAAAGGAATCTTTCCTCAGTGATTGCAAACATCTGGGGACAGAAAGGGCTGCAGGACCTGGCATCAGCCTTTGTGGGGCTCTGTGATGCAGAGAGCAAGGTCTGAGAGGTCATTCCTCCCACAAGTGCTGTCTTGTGTAGTTTTTAGATTTCCTTTTTTTTTTAATAAGCAGTAGTATTAAAACTAAAACCAAACTAAGTGAAACTATTTATGCAGGCTTTCAAGGGCACTTTGAAGATGTTTATCTGGCATCAATATTCATTAGGAGTGAGTTGCCTTCAGTCCATTTTGCGCCTCTTAAAAGTCAAAGCCTAAAAGGTTTCTGATGAGGGGCAAGATGCTTGCTGTTGTTATTTATTTATATGTTTGTAACTGGGAAGAGTGACCTTCCTAATGAAATGTATCCTTTTCTGTTTAGATAAAAGTGGCCATTTCTGACTAAAAAGCAAGCTGTTATCAGTCAGGTCAGGTATAGATTCTTCTCCAAGCAGTGAGCAGTATCCTTAAAAGGTTCTGCAGACCTGTCTGCTACCACAGCTACACTCTGCTTGTCTTTCAAGGACAAGATGGAAAAGGTCAATGAGGTACAATTGCTGTACGATAATATTTACAGATAAAGCACCAGATATGCCTAATTTAGAAAAGAAATGCTGTGAGCTTTCCATCATTAATTCGTTTTATACTCTCCTTTTAAGTGGATCTCCTTAGATGATTGGTGGAGAGTTTAGAGATTAGTTTAATAAATGCCTAGGCTAAATGGAGCTGAAAATTCAGAGGAATGGCTCAATTTGCTCAGTGTCAGTGAAATAAGCTGGTGTGTCAGCCAGTTGTACACATAGGATTTTTGCTAATTGATCACAAGTCACATCCCACTGTTTTTTAAATGAGGGCATTCATCTTCAGGAGTGTCCTGCAGAAGTGCAGAGTTTTATGTGCAAAAAGAATCTCCTCTACAGCCTGAGGGGTGTATTGGGCCTTTTAGGTGCTGCTGGCTGTTCTCATTCATTTTTAGCTTGAGCTACAGTTAAAGCCTTTCAAAACTAGGTAAGATCCCACACATGTGTACTGAGTACAAACTAAGAGAAATCTAAAAGGTCCCCCTGATCTGTAAATGCATGAAGTGGCATTAAATGCATTAATAAATAACATTACTTATGCTTATTTATTATTAGTCTCTGAAAATCCTTCTGAAATTCTTTCAGTACAACATTATATTGCACAAAAAAATTATATCTAGAAAGTTGATGTCTTTGTAGAGAGGTGAGTGTTGCACTAGACAGCGCGTCTCATCCTCACAACAGCAGTGCAGGGAGGGCTGCTCAGATTCAATTCCAGATCAATGTGGAGGCTGCCAGGGTCTGGTGAAGCAGAGCAGGGACACATTGTCATCTTGTCTCTGCTGCCTGTTGTACAGCTCACAGCAATCAAAGCACTTCAGCAGAGACAAGCGGCGCTTCTGTCCCGATCGATGCGGCTGCGGGAGCTGTCCCGGAGGCAGTGCCTGTTTTCCAGAGTCTCAGGTGTCTGGGAATGATTGGGTTTCACATGGATTCCCATCAGAGCAGCTGCTAGGAATGGCTGGAGTTCAGGTCAATACCTCCCTAACCTGCAGGAGTGAAAGTGGTAGAAAGCTCGCTGTATGCTTTTTATCCTTTTGATCAAGAGGAACCAAGTAAAATGATGTGGGAATTGTTGGAAACTATAGGTGTGTTTGCAGTGTTGGTGAACCTGACCCCTTGGTTCTTCTTTATGCTATGGGCATTCAGCAGAAACAAAGTTTTGAGTTTAGCCTCAAAAGCAGCACGTGCAAGTTACAAAAATTAAAGGTGGGAAACAGTGAAGCTGCGTTGGTTTTGGAAATAGTACGGTCATTCCATCACACACTGCTTTTTCAACAAAGGTTTTCTGACTTCTCATGGTCTTCTACACTAGTTAAAAGATTCTTCCAGATCTTAAATCAGTGAGTACACCTCCTCCAGAGCTTCTTCCAGAAGGAGGATGCACTGCAGGAGATCAGCCTCCAGGGATGAGCTGTTTCAGAAATTTAGGCATAAGTATGAAACAGCAAACCTAACTTAACATCACTTCAGATTATTTTTCTCTCAATAAAAATTGAATTAAAGCAGCTTAAGTAAAGTGGAGGTTAAACAACAACTGAATCAAAAACTTATAGGAAGAGTTACCTGTTCTCAGCACTCCAAAGCAGTTGATTTTTATTGGGATTCAGATTTTAGTGTTGGAAATCTTCAGCACACAATAAAGGTAGCTAGGCCTTCACCTTGAGTTTCATCAGTGAGTTTCTAACTCACAGAATAAAAGAAGTCTATAATTGAATATTTACCTGCTGTCCTAATATTTTTCATGTTCGAATTACTACCTGCTGAGTTGATCTTCAGTTTCTGGTGTTTCACTAAGAAAAGTATTGAGTGTTGTAATGTGCTGGTAAGGGAAAAGGGAAAAAAAATATTATGAATATTATAAAGATCTAGGTGGGACTGTGATAGTCACATACTATGCATTTTATGTCATTATAAACCCCGGGAAGGGGAGAGAAGAGAGTGTGACGCTGGTAATATTTTATAAATGCATTGCATTCATTTGGCACTGTTTTCAATAGCTACTTGTCAAAGAGCACCAGAAATCCAGCTGAGACCCCAGCAGCACAAGGCAGGAATGCTCCTGCAGCGTGGAGTTGGGAAACTGATCTCTAGGAAACTGATATTCATATGCTGTGCAAGTTCCACAATAGCTGGAACAGAGAGTTTGATTGACACTATTTCTTCTTCAGTCCTTATTGTTGGAATTGCAAGCAGGAACTGTTGGATTTTGAAGTGTCTGAGGACATCTGCCATGGTAAATCTATTTTTGAACAAAGCCTCTGTGCCAGAACTGTACAAAAATCTGTCAAAGTATACTTTTCATAAGTTATGTGGTCTCTACTATTAATAATGACTATTTTAATGTTGCCTTCAGGACAAAGTCACTAAAGCCTTCTTTTTTTTGTTTCCGTTGTTTTTTGTTGGGTTGTATTTTTAATTTAGTTGATTTTTTTTGTTTATTTGTTTGTTTGGGTTTTTTAATAGTGCCTTCCAAGGTCAGTATGTTACAATTCCAGCCAGACTGAAGAGACATTCCTTGTTTTGATTTACTCATTACTGATTTTCTGCAAGTACTTGAATTCTTCTGGAGTCTGGCATTAAATATTCCTTGGGTATTTCCTATTTGCAGCCAGCTGATTTTTGTGAGCCATTCAAACATCTGAAGCTAAGCTGCTGGCTGTGGTTAGTGCAGCCAGCTTTGAGTGCCTCTAGAAACCCAGTTTTAGCTCTAGCACGTAGAAGTGATAAAAAGGAGGAGGTGGTGAAAAGAGAACTTGCAGCTGGCAAGTGGAAACAGAGGCTTCTTGGATCCTTGCTCCATCTTGGACTGAATGCATAACCTTAAAAGCATTTTCCATCCATGTGGTGTCTCAGCTACCACAGATATTCATCAGAGCAAGCTCACAAATGTCTCTGAAAGAGTGACAGAAAATGCAAAGTGGCCTTAAAGGTTTTAAAGCCTCATCCCAGCCCCAGAGTTCTCAGCATCCAGGCAGTCTTGCTGCTCCTTTGGTGAGCAGATTGTCTTCAGTGCTAAAGTGCTTATGAGGGGCTCACTCTTCTCAACTCACAGGGAGCAAAAAATATCCCTTCTGCACTGATGGTCTGTGGTGACAACCCAAGTAATTTTATCTCTGCCCTCCCTGTACATCTATTTGCCTCCAGATGTCTGTGGAGGCAGCAGAACTATTGTTTCTTCAGATGCTGAGGATGAAAGGGACTGTGCTGACACAGATTTGAGGGGGACGGGGGGCTGGTTTGGCTTTTACAGCATGGCCCAATCTCAGAGTGCTCCAGAGGGAGCAGTGGGCATTCCATGGAGGTGGAGATGTCCAGGGAGTGTCCAAACCTTGTGTCCTGGGTATTGCCACAGTCCCACATGTCTGAACATCACTCTCTTGCAGGTATTCATAACCATGTGCTACAGATGCTGATAAAGTGATATTTAGGCATCGGGATACAAGGTTTTATCTTTCTTAGATAAAGAGAAGGGCATGAAAAACTTTACAGTGTAGGTGACACTGGAACAGGTTGCCCAGAGAGGCTGTGGAGAGTCCCTCAGTTTTGCAGAACCTTCTGGATGGAATCCTGTGCCCTGGGATGGCAGGAACGCTGGACCTGATGGCCCACTGTGATCCTCTCCAACCTGACCCACTCTGGGATTAACTCAGCAGCAAATGGAACTCTTAAAATTGTGACACTTAAAAAAAAATATTTATTTCAACAGAAAATATCTACTCCAAAATTGTAAATGAAATCCAGTACTTGTGTAAGTTATTTATTTTAAGCTCTTTGCAATTTTTTTTCTTAGTTATGCAATAGGATGCGTTAGGATTTCAATATCCTAATATACATTTTTCACTAATGTCTTGTGAAGAATGATTTAGACTGACAAGTAATTGATGCTTCATTTTAAAATTAGAAGCTTAAAAAGCTTAATTTGAGGACAATTTCCATTTGTATCCAATATACCATTTTGGGAGAGTTGTTTCTAGATGGAGTGTCAGTCTGGTTTGGTTTTTTTGCCTCCCATAAAGAGAGTGGTTGCACTGGCTTGTGTTTTCTTGCATCAGAGTTGTTCTGCCTTAGAGGATGACTGAAAACTCAGGAGAAAGAGAGAGAGGAAAGAATTGTTGCTTTTTGTGGTTGGCTTGTAACTTGGTGTGCCAAGTTTAGTATTATTTTTGTGTTCCATTTTCCAGATTACCAATAAAAGGGAAGTTTCTTGTTCCTAAATCTCTGATTAGGCTTGATTTTACAAATTATATTCTTTAGATAAAAGCTGTGAGATGACTCACATGGACATGAGAAGAATTGTTATGGACATGAGATAATCCACAGCCTACTCAGGAATTTCTGATTACCCTCTGTACCTTTTTTTAATAGATACCCTTCCAGGGACTTCTCCAGTGATGTTCAGCAGGCTGTGATCGTTTGAAATGAAAAAATTAATTGACATAAATGTTATTTATTTTTTTTTTTAAGTTACAACTGCATTTGTAAACATCCAAAACTAGTTGGGAAATTTAATCTCTAGTTCTTGGGAAACTTTATTTGCAATTGCAAATAACTTGAGTTGAACAATAAAAATTTTTAATTGTATGGAAAGCCTCAATATATTTTATTTTTAAAATACATCCCAGAGTCTTCTCAATTTAGTTTTCAGGTTATCCTGCAGAAGAGCAAATGAGTAGGCTTAGCAGAAAGTAGTTTTTTGCTGCTAATTGTAAACTTCTTAATGCATTTCTTGATATGTGGGAAAATTTTTTAACATCTCTATAGGCAATTTATCACCAATTTAAATATTTGCTTCTGGCATCTTGCTTGATGGACATTCTTTTTTATTTAATTTGGTTGAGATGAGTATCTTCCACTCATCAAAGAGTAAAGCTTATGCTTTGCTTCTCTGAAGTGGGGAGTGCAAGATTCTAATGTGAAGTGTGTCATAGGTGATGTTTTGGGGGAAAAAAATATTTATTTTTATTATGAATATCTAGGTTATCTGTTTAACAACACCTTTATGGTATTTTTCTTTTTAAAAAAAATTATTTTATTTTTCCTTTAAAAGGTGAGAAGTAGTAGTTTCATGGATAAATCCTTTGTGTGGTTGAGTTCCTGGCTCCCTGGGATCCTTTGGAGAGCTGAATCCCTCTGGCTCTTTCCCAGTTCCCTGACTGTGTACTAAGCTCTTGTGTGGATGGATAGCAATGGCTTGGCCATTAATAGTGGTGTGACTGAATGCCATTTAATGTGATCTGTACTGATGGGTTGTTTCTTTTCTCTATTTCTGTTTTGTTGTTTTTGGTTTTTTTAGATATGTGAACATATTCTTAGCACAAGTAATTCGTATGAAATTCTAATGTGCCAGTTGTCCTGGCACTGGTTACCTTACATAACTCCACCAAGTGGCCATGGTTCAAGAAATGGTTTGTGCATGTGCTAAGTGCATTTTCAGAAGCCAAAATGTGAGAGTGTTTGTTGTACTGTCGAGAAATCCTTCTTTTCACTCGCAACTGAGATGAATTCTAGATTTCCAAACTGTGCTTGTGCTATTTGTGATGCACCATCTGTATTCCTTACAGCAAATTTGGCATGACTCTGGTACTGGTTAATGGGGGTTAAAAGGCTCTACCTGGGGTAGCTGGGCTTCAAACAGAGATGATTTTTTTGTGCCTTACAAGATTTCAGGAGCTTGAATTGACAGCTTCTATGCTTTGGCTCTGAGAGGAGTAACTGAGCAGGTGGTGTTTTTTTTTTCCTAGACCTGATAAATATGAGTGGAAGATGTCAGATTACAGGTGAGGGAGTGACCCCTCAGGTGAAATAATTTGGTGTGGCCCTAGTTTTAACCAGTTGGTAATTGTGTGGAGCAGGGTTTATGGCTTCATGTGCTGGGGAGATCCAGCTGGAGCCATGCAGAGGTCATGCCCAAGCCACAGCTCTGTGACACCAGCAGAGCACATTTTCCTCAAACCTTGATCAGAAACCAGAGTGGAGCACGCCAGGATCCTTCCCTTTGCTCCCTGGGCTAGGAAACAACAGAGAATCTCTGGGCTTCAAGAGGCAAAACCCCCAATGTTGACGTGGTTTTGTAGACTCCCATCCTTACAAAGGATATAATACACAAGAGCTGGCCAAAGATCCCAGATTTGTGTACTCCCTGTGTGATTTACAGTGACCAAACAGCTTTCTAAGCCACCTCTAACCATAAATATGATGATAAGCACTGCAGCATGCCCATATGCTTGCATGAGTGCAAAGAGGCTCACAAAAGCAGCATTTAGCAGCAAACTGTGGGATATTATTTCAGATTTGTGACACTGGAGCTTTGTTCCAGTCTTTGCCACTTCAGCTGCACCAAGTGCAAGGTTTTGTTTGTGTCCCAGTTCCTTGCAGAATAAATATTGCTGGTGCAGGCATTCAAGAATATAATTGTGAAAAAAATGGTGCTCATCATGCAAAGATCACTGTGTCTGCCTGCTCTGTACATTGAATTTCATATTTTCTCTACAGCTTTTTCAGGTGGCCCATGGAAAGGGCTGTAAATGCCAACAGGGCACTCAGTGCCTCATTTCTGTCACAGAAGGCATTTTATCAGTTAAATACTGAACATACCCAGAATTGTGTTTGGCACCCATTTAGGCAGATGGTTAGAATGAAAAGCATATTATGGATGAGATGACTCTCACTCCATGACTGGCTATGAGAAATGTGTTTGTTAGTCATTAATGGAGGAAAAATGCTATGTTTTTGTAAATCTGACAAAGAAAGGATGATGTTTTGGTATTAGG
This sequence comes from Alethe castanea, assembly GCA_024734035.1. Lineage (NCBI taxonomy): Eukaryota > Metazoa > Chordata > Aves > Passeriformes > Muscicapidae > Alethe > Alethe castanea. The sequence continues at coordinate 2,530,873 of JANRGV010000051.1, forward strand.
GTATGTATATGTCAGTGTGAGTGTGCATGGTATAATTTTCAGACCTGTGGCAGTGCAGTGGTAATAGAGACCTGAGAGGGGGGAAAAAAAAACGAGAACTTTTTTTTTTTAGTATATATTTTGTCATTCCTTTCAGCATTAAAGCCTTTTTTCTTTTCCCTCAGTGTCAAAGGCTGAAACCCCACTCCACTGTTTGATTTATTGAACTGGCAGCCCTGCTGCTGTCACAGGTACAGGAGTAGCAGTGCAGTGCATTTTATCAGCTCACTGGACTACATCAATACAGAATGGATGTCTTCAGCTTTTCAGTTTGGTGTGATTCCCTCAGAGTGCTCTGACTGGGTGAAAACTCTGTTTTAATAGCTGAGAATTACTTGGAACATTCATGCATTTTCCATGAGGCTGTCACCTTTTCCTGGGAAGATGATTTTTAGGAAGAAAATTAATTTCCAAAAAAGCAGCATGCCACGCAATAGGTGATTTTTAAAGTAATGTTTCTGCAGCTTCCTTTTTGGGGAAAGAATTGTTGATCTGGTCTCTCTGTGGGCACTCAGAACACCCTACAGCCACACACAGGAGTGGTATCACACCTCAAGACAAAACTGTGAATGTTTCCTCACTCAAAAATGAAATTGTGATGTTCCAGAAGCCTTTAAATATGTTTTACATGGCCTTGCTCAGGCTGACCCTTCAGAGAGCCACAGGGTCTTTCTGGTGTAAACACTTGGTGGAAGATTAAGACCTCAGCTTAAACATCAGAAAACTTGTCATTATGTCAGATGTAAAATATGTGGTGTCAAAAGGTCTGTAGGAGTTTCTGCCATTGGCTATGAACTGGGGAAAAGCTTTTAACCTCCTCTTTTATTTTAAACCATTTACAAAAATATGGTGACAGCTCACAGCTATCGTCTTAGGAAGGTCCTTAGAAAGAATTTTAAGGGTTTTGATCAGTTATTTTTATAAAGACATAAAAAAAAATTAAAATGTTGTGCCTGTGTTGAACTGTGAGTCTTGTTGAGTTTGCTGGTAAAGGTTTGTATTTTAATACAGAAAAGCTCTGCCTTGTCCCCAAGCAAAGCTGAATTCTGGAGTTGAATGAACTGGTCCTGTAATTTTTGAAGTTTTTTCTTGGGAGAATGGGTGGTAGGTTTTCTCTTTTTGTACTTGAGTATGATTTATCTGTAATTTCTAAAAGATACATTTCAGAATTTGTGTATGATTGAGTGGGTTTCAATAGAATTATTTTTATGAAAGGATAAATGTCTTCTCTCAAAGTTCAGCTTCTGGCCACATGAAGTTTGTAAAGCTTTTGGTGCAGTGAGCAAACCAACCCCTTAGGTCCTGTGCTGTGAGGAGATACCTTTAGCAGTTTATCTCTAATGTTCAATTATTGGCTCTTTTGGGAGCTCTGATCCTCACCTTTCCCCAAGGAGAGAGCACCTCCAAACACCCCAGTTCCACAACAAACTATTTCCTTGAGGGATGCCTGGCTTGGAGAGAAAAATCATTATTTTCTAAACCCACTGAACTAATTATGTAGAACAGTTTTGGTGCATATTCAGAGATGTTAATAAAGGCACTTTTAGCCCTGAACAAGAGCCTGAGCCTGGTGGAAAGGGGAGGAAACAATGGAATTTTTCACAGAATATTTGAATAATGAGATCAGTCCAAGACTGCACGTTGAAGACACCTTTTAGGCAATTTAGGTGCTTAGGCTGAAGAGTTATTATGAAACCACTGAGGACCTGGAGGTGCAACGTTGCATGAGATTATGTGCAAGGATCATTTCCTGCACTTCATAACTCTGTCACTTACTGGCAGCAAAGGGACAGAAACTTTGCTGTGCATGGCTAAAGGTTTGGGCTGATTTATGTGACGTGGGTGCCCAGCTGGCATGATGTATGAAAACATCTCCTGATGAACTTCTTGTTCTGCAAGGGCTTTGATGTATTGTGAGCAGCTTTACAGCCTGCCCTGTGACAGTTTCAGTGCCCAGTCAGTGGAGATAAATTGGAGATGGCTGGCAGAGAAATCTTAAAAAATGTGCTGACATCCCAGCTGAACCACACACATATGATTTGATTGACTTTTTTTGGGGGGTGTTTTTTGGGGTTTTTTTTTTGTTCCTGGGTGGATGTGGAGAGTTGCTGTCACTTGAGGTCCCTCTGCTGCTTTAGCCTCAGGAGATGGGGGTTTTTAATTGATGTATGCAGGAATAAATCAG